>JAQFXV010001714.1:0-12490 GCA_034694065.1 Camisia spinifer | reverse complement strand
CTTGAGGATGAAATTGAAGAAATCAAACATAATTCTGGTGTTTTCTAATTTTTTAAAATGATTTCTTGAAAAATTTTAACTAATTTTCCCCCTCATTAGATGAAATTAAAGCAAATGATAGTTTTGATAGCAGTCAAAACCTTCATAAAGACGAGAATATGTTTGTGACAAAATTGAAAAACATAACAAACACAGAAGTTTCTAATATAACTCATGTAAGTAGTATTGGAAAAATAGTTGAAGACTCTTTGAAATTAGCAGAAATTACTGGAGATTTGAAATCTGTTTACAAAGAAAATTCAGAAAAAATTTCAGTAGATCATGAATTAAAAAGTAAGGAAAAGGACGGTGAAAATAATATTCACACTGAAACCATTTCTGAAACAACTAATGAATCAATAGATTCAAATGAAATAATCAAAGACAGGGCGGATAATATTGACGAAGATTCATTTTCTGAAATACTGATCAAAAATCCTTCGGAACAAACGGAAAAATTGCAGACACAATCATCGGCAGTTAAGGTTGAAATTTCTTCACCAGAAGTTACAAGTGATACAATTGGATCAGAAAACACGGATTCAAATGATGCTGAATTGAATGAAAATGCGGATGAAGTTATTGAGAATACAAATGAAAAAAGTCAATCAAAATTAACTTCCGGACCAATAAACGATTCTGAAATCGTTCCTGAAATGACGGACGAGTCAAGTGATTTGAATGATAAAATCAAAAACAGTGCAGATAATGTTCACGAGGATACACAACTTGAGACATTCATCAAAAATCAATTTCTGCCAACGGAAAGACTACATATACAGTCTTCAGAAATCGCATCTAAAGTTACAAATGATGAAGAATTAGAAACTGATGATTCAAATGATGCTGAATTAAGAGAAAAGGCGGATGAAGTTATGGAAAATATGATTGATACAAAATATCGGGAAGAAGAAATGAATACTGAATTAGTTGAGAATGCTGAAAGGTTGATAACTAATGGATATAAAAAGGATAAGTTGTTTCAAGCAAATGGAAAATTAATTGAATTAAGCACAGAATCCACGAACAAAGATGAATCACAAGAGACTACTATACAAAATTTGAATTCTGAGGGTAAATTAGAAGAAATAAAAAAGAATTCTGATATTTTTAGAATATTTGATAGGTTCTTTCAGAACAAGCATCAAGCAGCAGTTTTTATATTGGCTGTAGTTTTGATTCTGGCATCAGCTATAATAGGGCCGCATATTTCAGTTTTAATTTATGTTTCGGTTTCATTTATGATAGGAATTTATTGAGGTTTACAAGTTCTGTCATAACAACGATAAATTTATCAAAAATTAATTGGCTTATTGTAATGAAATTGATAAAATTGATATTCAAAAGATAAATTGAGGAATTTCGAGTTTGATAATTTCAGTTACTAATGCATGATATAGAAACTGCTACCAGAATGAAAAGCGCTGTATAATTAAAAGTGCTGCCAGTTTAATAAGGATCCATTCGATTCTGATTACTTGAACATGAAAATAATTTAAATTCATTTCTTATATTCAGATGAAGCGAAAAATAGTGATGAAACTGACAACAATCAAAACACATCAGAATTTAAAATTGATACAATTGAATCAGAAACTGCAGATTCAAATGATGCTGAGATTAGATATAATGCGGATGAAGTTATTGAGAATAATAGTGATTATTTGTTGCAAACAACTGAAAATATAATTGAATTGGCAGCAGAATTCCCTGATGAAGTTGAAGAAATTAGAGATAAATCTGGTATTTTAGATTATGTTAATTTTTTCATTTTAAATGAGTTTTTTATATCCAGATGAAGTAAAAGTGATCGAAAACAGTGCTGAAAAAGAGGAAACTACTGACAATATAACCGAAGACAGTGAATTTTTAACATTAAGTGACATCACAACTGAATGCTTGAGTTCAACCCTTGAAAATAGAGAGGATTTGAGTTCTGCAATAGACGAAAACTCAGACGAAGTATCGATTGACGAAAATCCGAAAAATCAAACACCAAATAACGAAATCACTAATAATGTAGGAATAAATACAAAAGAAACAAAATTGTCAAAAATTCCCAGATTTACTTCTAAAATATCAGTTTCAGATATAACAATAGTATTTTCAAGTTCAACGATCGATGAAAGTCAAGATTTAAGTTCTGTATTGAATGAAAATTCAGATGAAGTTTTATTTACCGATGATTCGAAAAGTCAAATATAGAACGAAGATTTTAGTACTGAAAATGAGAATTATTCTAAAAAGACATAAAAAATTTTGAAAAAGCATTTTTAATAATTAAATTTAAGAAATCAAAAATATTGGAAGAAAATATCGAAGTTTTATTTATTAAAGCTCAGAACTTAGTTTTTCATTTTTTCATGTTGAATTTTCATGAACTAATTCATAACATTAAACGAGTAAAATTGATAACTAATATGAAACTTGTTTTAACATAATAATAAAATTCAGAACTGAAAATTTGATTCTTTAAATACAAGAGACCTAAACTTAATCATCAAAACTAAAAGCTACTGCTGAAACTATCAAGAAAGCAACATTTTCATAATCGATGAGTCAGACAGCAATTAATTCTGTTCAATATTATCTCTCATTGCTATAAGATTGGAAAGTTTGTATTTAACATTTTTATATGAAACGAAATTTGAAAAAGTTCATCTTCAATGAGCATTTTCAAACATTTTTCATAAATGCTTTATCTGTATTTTGAGCAAAAAGTTGAGAAATTGAGAGTTTTATAGTTCGAACTTTTAATCAACAAAATAAGATATTTTCTGAATTAAAAACTACAAAAGTTTAAGACCTAATCAAGCGTAAACAAAAAATATAAATATTATAACCAATGACAAATAGGTTTTAATTAAAAAATATATTTTTTCTCTTATTTTGTTGACTAAAAATTTTAACTATTAAACTCCCTATTTCTCAACTTATTGCTCAAAATACAGATAAAGCATTTGGCTTTTGGAAGGCAAAAAAGCTTTAGGTTTATACGTTTATTATAAATGTGTTAACTGTATCATATTTTAGAACACAGTTAACTCATTTATACTAAACGTTTAAACCTAAGTTCTAAGGCTTTTTTGCCTTCCAAAAGCCATTTATGAAAAAATATTTTATTAAATGGATTTAAACTTGACCTTTAGAAATATAACCTGAAAGTTTGTAAATTAAGCACTTTATAAGAATAAATATAAGTTTATATTTATTAAAGTCTCTGCCAAAGCATCAAGGTAATACTGGTAATCCTTAACATTCACCATAATAGACGATTGAGTGTTATGACAACAAAATATCATTTCAAAAATCAAACCCTATTTCACTTTAAAACTCAATTTTAAAAAATCATAACAATTTATTACAATAAAAAATTTATAACAAATACAAATTATTAATAAGTTATTTAACTTACAAAACAAAACAATGAGCAAAAGTTAAAACTAGAAAAACAGATAAAAATTTATTAAATGAATAAATACTTTGAGAACCCGCGACATCATATCCTTCAGATTCCCATTTAATCTCAACTTTCTTATTTTTATTGCCATAAATCTGTTTATCAGAGCATTTATTGACCCAATACTTGGCTTTCAACCTATCGAGCATTCCGTTTGACTTCATTTTTTTGATCGCATTATTAAAAGACTCCTTAAGTGAGGAATCTTTAGGTAAAGCAATCGCGTACTGACGCGGAAAATAATTCACTTTATCTTCAATAAAAGTTAAATTACAATACATTCCGGTTAAGAATTCAGCAAAAGACGAGTCAATTATAAAACCATATCGACTATTATTAACTCTATCGACACCTTCTTTCGCATTATTAACCAAAACATCAGGATTTCGAGCCATATATGAAAACATTTTTTTAACTGTTGGGTCATTTGATAATGAAAAATGATTATAAGTTGAGCCCATTCTATAAGTTCCATAAGTGATATCGTTTTGATCCGCGAGATCTTTGAATGACTTCATATTTCCAATATTTGATTTGTGTATCAATACTGAGAGTCCGATTTCCATAAATGGTTCGGTGAAGTCAACGTATTTTTTTCTCACATCAGTAACTGTGAGGTCACCGATTCCAAAGTCAACTCTCTATTGGTAAAAAAATTTAATTTAGTTAGAAATTGATATCTTTTAGGAATTAAAACTATTTAATAAGAGCTGATGAGTGTTTTTCGGCTCTATATCTTTTATTTATGACATACGTTATAAAATATTTCGCCAATCATTCCATTGATTTTGCCGTCTTGTACGGCCCCGTATTTACCATCGGGTGAGAATTTGAGCCTATATTCAAAGCCAGCTATGTTTGCGATTTCATTCATGATATCGACTACAAAGCCTTCATAATTGCCACTTAATCTATCAGCGAATGGCCAGTTCTGTGCAATTAATTAATAGCTTTCTTAGTTTATGTAGAATTTTTTTAACATAATTGATTAGCGAATATTAGCGAAATCTGTCTAATGATGAGCATTAAATATGCAAATATTGAATTTTTGATAATTTAAAATAAAACATTAGGCGAGAACTTGATTTAAACAATTAAGATAATGATGTATGAAATTTCAATTATTTAAAGATTCAGTTTTGAATAACTTTTCAATAGTTTGAAAGAAACTTCGATCTGTGAGCTTTCATTGAGAATATTATTTTTTACATTCATAACTATTTCTAAAATTTATTTGCTTTGCTTTTCATATAATAATTATATGATTAATAATTATACTAATTATTAATAAAATAATCATTATAAAGATCATTGAATGTTTAACATAAGTTTATAGAACTGTAATGAATAGTAATATAAGTTTTAAACTCATTGATATAAAGTTTTCATCAGTTTATATTTGGAATATATTCCAAAAACACTTTTCAATTTTATTAAAAATATTGATGGGAAAAATTCTCAACTATTTTTTTTGTTCGATTTATTATTGCACTTTTTTATTAAATCATAAAACTATGAAAAACTTTTAGCAAAATATTAATTGTGCAGTAAAATAATGTTTTAAATTAGTTTACATTTAACACTTATTTTCTTTATAAATAGAATGAGCTTCAAATAAAATTTATTAAAATATTTCTGATTGTATTCAGTACGTTGACATTCACGATAAGTCGTGAAAAATCACTCTTACTCTATAAATAGTTTGATCATTAGATCATTTGATACTTTTGCATGACTCAAACAAGAATTTTCTTAAAAAAATATTGTTTATGACAAATTCATTTATAATAAAAATTGCGGGAATGGTTTGCAATATGAATAAATTAAGGTTCGGACCGGAATTAAAATATACTTTTTCACAAAAAAAATCTAGTGATCAACAGATGAATCAAAACAAGTTAATTAGCATAAAAACTAGTTAAATATTGAGAGGCTTTAACTCAAGGTCTAGACAACCCACACATGTTTTTTTAAATGACTGATTAAATTCTTTTCATCGATGTTGACTCAAATTTTGAAAGATAGTTAATTCACTCAATTATTATATTAAAACTTATATTTTTGATTAATCATATCTTGATTTCAATTAATCTATAGTTTATCTGAGGTTTAATAATTTTATGTTCATTATAACTGAAATTGTTTCCTTTATACTTATTTGGTATTAAGATAATTATCATAAACTATGAAATGTTTAACCTAAAATTCAAATATGTTTGACTTGTCATTCATTTTTGTTTTGAAAATAATTTATCAAAAATATTTTGATTAATAAACTGAATTTTAAACTGAGTAAAGTTTTCGACGAAGTTAATTTTTTTTAATCTTCAATCTGAACACTTTTCAGTAAAAAAGTCATGCATATGGTTAACGTAATTATTGATTGTTTAAAATCTTAATTTTCCAAAAATCTGAAACACTTTTTATGAGAAAAACATCGCAACATGAATTTTATGAGCTTTCAAAAGTTTATTCAATCATTTGATGTTAGTTTTATATCTTATTTTGCTATATTTTGATGGTTCAACTTACAACCGCCGTTCTTTTTTAGTTGGTTAATATTTTTAAATAAATAGGTTCATCAAAATTAGTTTTTTGAAGTAAGATATTTCATTAAGCAAAAAATTGTTTAAAAATGTGCAACAATTTAATTTATTTAAAGTTTAACCTTGCGATCATTATAAACTATCTTGTCTTTAATGAATTATTTTCAAATCTGCTTTTCAACTGAATACTTATTTTTTAGAAAATTATTACTTTGAACAAAAAACATGTTTCATTCATTAAATTCAAAAATTAAAGTTTCTCTTCATTTAATCTTATTTAAAATTAAATTAAAAATTGAGGAAAAATGAACTTACTCTAACAGTAACTCCACGAAGAATATCCGCCTGAGATTCTCTCGCACTCACAGAATCACATATTAACACTATTATCAAGAATTTGATAAATAACAAAAGCTTATTATTCGAATCCATTATTAGATAAATCCTTTTGGTCTGATTGAAACACAATCTAAATACCGAATGAGCACTTTTTTAGTGAAATCACTTTCAAAAACGCGTTTTAGAAAAATAAAAAGTCGAAAAAAGTGTAGGCGAATGACTTACCCATGAATTGCGTAATAAGATATTAAAGTAAGCGAAAGTATTACGATTTTAAGTCCTTGAAATGAGTCAATATTAGGCGTGTATTCATTGAAGAATACGCTAATTATTGTTATGATTGAATCGCATTCATAATGTGATGTGGTTTTTATAAAGCAAAAAATAACTTTTTTCTCATTCAGAAATCAGGTTTTCATTCCATTGCATTTTATTGATAAACATATTTCAGGTGCAATTCATGTGTTTTATTTCATGATAATATGTTTTCTCTATCATTATGAAAGTTTATAAAGATTTTTTTAAAAGTCCATTATTTATCATGAATTTTAATATTGTATAAAAATAATGATCAAACTGAAAGAATAATTAAATTGGATTTTATATTGTTTTTTAATCAATTTTATGTTTATTAATGGAAAATAAATTTTTAACAACTCAAGAAAGTCTATTAACTAAGAATCAAATGAATTTGACTAGAATTTAAGCACTTTTTCGTATATAAATAATAATTTTAAAGCATTTTCTTGATAGATATGATATAATTCTTAACCTAATTAACAGATCATGTTTTAAAACATTTTTTTATTAGTTTTATTCTATGAACAACTGAATCAAATAAAGCGGAAATAAAATTAATGACAATTAGTTTGTAAATAAAATAAAATAAAACATAAAATACAAGTTGATCTCAATCGTTATATACATAGTAAATAAAAGTAACCATAAGAAGCATAATCAATTCAAATTGAAAAGAAGTACTTGAATTAACATCCAGTTCATCATCGCATTGACTGACCCAATACTTATTCTTCAACTCATTCAACTCTCCATTTCTCTGCATCTCATTTATAACTGAATTGAAATCCTTTAAGTATTTCGAATTTCTTTTCAAAGCTATCGCATAATTACGAGTGAAATCTTGAAACTCTTGAGTCGTATCATTGAGAACAATGAGATCACAATAAACACTTGCGGCGAATTCAAGAGATACTGATTCAGAAATCAATGCATAACTAGTATTTCTAACTCTTTCAATACCACTTTTTTTGCTTTTGACAAAAAGATTAGGATTTTTAGACATTGTTAAATTCATTTTATTAATTATCGGTTCTCTTGACTGACGAAAGTATGCCTGAGTTGCCGATGAACTGATTACCCCGTATTCGACATCTGTTTGATAGAATAGATCGCTGAATGTTTGCAAATCTCCAACATTTGATTTATGAATTACAGCCGCGATTACAGATTTCATGTAGGGTTCGGTAAATTCGACATATCTTCGACGTTCATCTGTTACTGTCAGGTCTGCTAATGCGAAGTCAGCTCTCTGTGTCATCAAAATTAATTTAAAAGTTTATTTTATGATCAAAATTTATTTTTATGATCAATATTTTTTTTAAATTTCAAGAATATCAACAAATTTTCTACTTTTTAATGAATTAAACTTGAGCATGACTTTTAATTAGATATATAGATATGTTATTTACAATCATTATGTATTCTATTTGGAATTTCATATTATCCCTTTCGAAAATTTTAAGACCTTGTTCCAAAATAACTTGTTTAAAATATATGCTAAACAGAGATTGTTTATTATGATTCTTTGTTAAGAGAAAAGATCAAACTGATTAACCCCCTGAAAAAATTATTCAAAATGAATTGTTTAATTGAATTTTTTTAATTCTTTATACTTAATGCAAAGTTTAAAAAATTAATAGAATTGGAGTGAAATTATTCAAAATCAATTTATTCTTAATTACTTTAAGAGCTTAAAATATAAGTCGAAAACATTATCCATAAATTATTTCAATTGAAATTCAACTCTTTATTCAGTGAAAAGAAACTAAAAGTTAAATTATAATAATAGCCGAGCTTTTCGATCAGTACACAGATCTTCTTCAGCACTTCAAAAGTTTTTAAAATAGATATTATATATCTTTAAGTTAACTAATAATTGAACGATAACTCATTCATTGTTATCGCCAGTAAGCAAGTATTTTTCATTCAATACTAAGCACTTGAAATATATGTTTAGGAATCACTACTACTAATGCTGGAAAATTCCACAATAAATAAAAAAGAAATTTTTCTGTTCTGATTAATTCTATTTATCATTAAAACGAGAAAAAATTAATTCGTATTAAAAAAGATGACTCTTATCAAAGATATTTTTCCATTAATAAAAATAAAAACCCTGATATACTAAACTATCAATATGAAGTTCACTAGATCTGCATCAGAGAGAGAGAGGGCTTAACTCATATTTAAACTTGTTTTTGATTTTCTTCCGGCATTCATTAGAGAAGGGCAAGAGATTCATAATGAACATGACATCATTTTTCTGCCTTATAAGGAAATACAACAATTATGATCAGAAGTGATTCAAGAGGAAAATATTTTAACAAATTGACTTTTACTCTCTCTAAAAAGCTTATGTTATAAAATGTTATAAAAGCATAATTTTTTGAATGCACGATAAGTGTTACACCAATTTTTATTTCAATCTCTTGAATAATTTACTAGAAATTTATGATGATAAGTGAAAATGCATAAACAGATCATTTTTACAGAATATTTGCACGTTTTCCTATGAAATCATACTCTTATAAATTATATCAACTAATAATTTATTGAATTTATTTTCTTTTTAAACGCGAATACTATTAAATTATTAGAGATTAAAAATTATGCGTTAATTCAAAAGTAGTTTCAGGTTTCAGTATCTATTTTTCATATTTTACTGTCAGTGAAAAATAGAAACAAAATATATACTTAATTGATATTTTTCGATCTAAAAATTCATATTTGATAGATCTTTCAAAATATATTTGGAGATTTAAATAACTTTGCAAATGAGGATTCAATCTGTTTAATTCTAAGCTCTATTTCAGTACTAAATCATATTTGAAAGAGGCTTTAAATCAGAATTGGATTGACAATGAAAATCAATCATCATCGGCGAACAGGCCTTCATGCAATTTAGGAACCAATTTCATCTAATTAAAAAATTTGAAAGTACTTGTTTAATTAAAATAGCTTCATTTATGGGAAAAAAATATTGTTGAAATTCAGTTAAAACCTTATGTAATATAAAACTAAAGAACACAATTCAAGCATGAATTTTCAAAAAGTTAAAATTATTGAATAAAATATTTAAGCTTATTTTGTTTTTCCTCAGTTGAAAAAGTATCATAAAGTTTTTTATAATTGATGAAAAATGAAATTACTTTCAAAATTTTTCTATAAGACATAACTTACACCATTATATACTTCTCCAATCATGCCATTCATTATACCTCTCTCATCAACTCTGCCATAATTACCATCTGGAGAGTAATATAAATCATATTCAAAGTCAGATTTCTTAGATATTTTATCAATTAAGTCAATCAGATATCCATTGTATTTAAAATCTCCGGGTCTTTCTTCATATCGTTCGACATAAGGCCAGTTCTTAAAAATAATAATAATTTTTTAAAAATACATGAAGGGCAAGAATGTTAGGCGTGAAAAACTGTCTATTTCTGCACTCAATTTGACCTAAATTAGACTTGTTTGAGATGAGATAAAATAATTTGTAAGTTCATTATAAGACTTACCGGAAGCGTAACTCCACGTAATTTCAAACTATTATTTACTTCTATTAAAGATAATGAAATTAATGAAAATAAATAAATTATACACTTATAACGTAAAGCAGCTTTCATGATTTTTTTTGGTGAATAGACAGAAAGTGTTGATCTGTTTTAACTTACTTTCTTTTGGGTTATATTTAAATCAAGACTAAGAGAAATTTTTGCAGAGTCTGTCATAATATGCAAATGAATGTGAATTAAAATAACACTTTTATTTTGGATAAAAGCCAGTTCAAGTTTATTGAGTCATAATTTTTAAAACTTAATAAAATGTCTATCGGAATCATTGATCGTCTAAATGATAGTAAACTTTACTTTGAGATAAATTTTGAGCTCAATAAATATTGTGTTACAATGGAAGCTTATGGATTTGACAATTCTGTCTGTCTGTCTGTCTGTCTGTCCCCCTCTTTTAGTAACAGTGGAAAAAATTTGTTTAATAACAAAGGGAATTTTTATGTTAATAAAGAGGAGTATATCAAATAATGATATAGAGGCATTCCTTTATTGATAAAGGGTTTTTTGTTAATAATGTTAGAGAAAATGTCTATTATTGTAAATAAAGGACTCTTTACTAATAATATAGATAGTAGATAAAATGTCTTGTATTGCTAATAATGAATGAATTTTTAGTAATAATCTATTCGAAAAAATTAATTGCTCATTCAATTATTTAATTCTTCACAATATGAGCTCATATTAATGGTCATTCTTGTTTATATTTAAATTGATATACAGTATAAGAATTAATATTTAACTTCAAAATTTGTTTAACTGCAGGCTAAATTCAGTAAATACTAAAGTATTTAGCGTAATATTCTTCATATACTGTAAGATGAAACAAGTCTGATTGACAAGTGAGTATCATAGATGAGAAAGGTACCTCTTTGAAGGTGGGGTTGATTCGGTGAAAATTAAAAGGGGGCTTAAAACTCATCATTTTTATAAAAAAGATTTTCTGGAATTTTCAAAAATATTCTAATATTATAGGAATAGTCAAAAATTTCTCTAACAAATGTTGATTTGTGAATAAATTTTTATTTTGTCAAAAACTCTTAAATTTTTTCTAAAATTGTCCTGAAAACTAAAGTTCTTTTCCAGAAATCTTGAAAGAGGCTCCAAATTTTTAGAATCAAAGATGAGGTCTTAAACCTTACGTAACTCCCTCTTTATAATATATACTTAGTATTTAAATTCATATTCATAAATAGATGATTGGGGAT
Source organism: Camisia spinifer (assembly GCA_034694065.1). NCBI lineage: Eukaryota > Metazoa > Arthropoda > Arachnida > Sarcoptiformes > Camisiidae > Camisia > Camisia spinifer. The sequence goes on along the minus strand of JAQFXV010001714.1, from coordinate 1,026 downwards.
TGTTTCTCATAGTTAATATCAAACAGGCTAATTGATATTCAATCTGAAAGTCAATTTGATTATATATTTTTTAAATAATTGTATTAAAAATACACTTTTAATCAATTTTAATCAATTTGCAATTGATTTTTGCTTCAATTGTTTAATTTTTTAAAAATGGTTAGAAATAAATTTACTCCCTAATTAGTATTTTGTGAAAGAATGTATTTACTTGGGTAGTCAACCGGTATATCAATGTAGAAAGCAGTAAGATGTCTGATCATATTTCATTTAATATAATTCAAGTTGTTTTCTATCCTTTTCGGGAACAATATGATGAATGGATAGTAAAGTTTCTTATCCACTAAGAATAAAAGCAAAATATTACACATTTATTTTCATCGAGCTTGATTCCGCGTCAATTATTGAATTAACTAAAGCAAGAATAAATATAAGAGTAGAGATATGTGTATTGATGATATTGCAGAGAACAAATGCGCCTTTCAACTCAAAAAGTACTCTTTTGAAGAGTCATCACAATTAAAGTGATCATTAATAATAGATGAAAAAACTTTCGCAATTAAAAAATCATAAGTTTTATGAGTAATACAAAAATTTATTTAACATTCAGAATAACCCATTTAAAAAATTTCAATAATATTTTGAACTTCAAATTCAACAATAAAAAAACAATGACAAAGTTTCATTAATAAAAGTTAGACAATTAATATATTAAAAGATAACCTAATGACTTGATTGTTACTCATATTTTGTCTTAAAGATTTTTTATAAGCCTTTTTAAAATTTGGGGATTCAAAAGAGTACTTTTTGAGCTAAAAGACTCAAATATACACATATACTGATCTGGTTTATATTGTGACAATTAAATTATGAGTTCTATAGTGTCATAGAGCTATTTAAGAGGTTTCTGTATTAATGGCTACTTTGGCCGACTTTCATGTAAAAATAGTTACGGCCGTATTCTGCTATGCTAAATACATATATGCAAAAATGGCCAGGATTGTGTTTAACAGAAAGAAGGACACT
>JAQFXV010001713.1:0-12492 GCA_034694065.1 Camisia spinifer | reverse complement strand
ATAAGAAGAAGTACCGTTTAACTTTCATACTGTTAAAAAAATATTAAAAAGTTTAGCATCATTAAGAAATCTAAATGTTTTATTAATTGGACTAGAATCCAGGGATGCCCAAGGTACTTTTTGAATGGGTTGGGTCCGTCCGAATAAAGGGCAACCTGGACTAGGCTCGGGATTGAGAAAATACACTAGACTGCGGATATTTTTAAAGTTTCTCAAGAGGGGGTGTATTTTTCCCAAGTCACAAGGAGGTTATTTTCCAAATCATTCCTATATGACCATCCCTGACTCAAATTAAAATCTTTGTAGAAACTTTACCACACACTAACTTCTTATTGCTTTCTTTCAATATTCTTCTTTAGATGTTCTGCTTTTAGAAAAAGTAATTTTTGAATCGCTGTATTTACGTAACGTAATTTTGCTTTTAATTTGAATTAAATATTTATTTTTTCACTTTTTATTTATTAATTATGTTCTCTTAGTGTTCATGAATGAATCTTGAAATTCTATATGTTTAAATAATTATAGCATTTTAATGCTTGATTCAATTAATATGATTTTCCAAAAACAATCATTTTTCGAATTTATTGCGATTTCTCATTATGATAAACCCAAACACGAATTTGGTTACTAACGAGTCAGTCAGTCTTGTTTAAGTGATAAATTAGTTTACATAAGACAGAAAGCATTTGAACCAAACTGAATGAGTAATGCATAACAACCGCACGTCTCATAACCCAAGACTTAACCCAAAGAGCACTGGAAATAATTATTCAAAATGATCCTCATTTTAATTCATTGAAACCCTTTCTGTCCATTTTTGAAAACAATGATTTTATTGTTGAAAACTAAATTTTTACGAATTCTGTGTTTAAAAATGATTTCAATTTTCAACTAAAATCAAGTTTGATAAACACATACTGATTCTGATATATGGGACTCATGTTCAACGATTATTCTTAAATATTAGAGAATTAATACTTAATTTTGAGATTATTTCTCAATTTGTTTCATTTGAACATTAGCTTAACTTTTCTAAGAAATTGATTAATACTTTAATCATATGATATTAAAATATTTCTAATCTTAACGATTGACTATTTTAATCCTTTCTCAGAAATTAAAGCAAAATAAGTTCCCAATTTAGATAATACTTTTGATATTATAATATTATTCATTAATATTTTCGACTTTTATCAATTGCACAATCGGTTCTCGAAAACATGAGTAATTTTAAGCATTGTGAATAAAGATTAACCCAATTTAATATTAATAAAGATTTATTTAGTTATAATAAGAAATATAAATAATTATAGCGCCAACGCATAGAATTTTTATTATTATTTAGCATTTAATATATTAAGACTATTATAAATGTTGAAAAAGACTGACTTAGTTTATTATTTAGAGGAAATAAGTTTTAAGTTAACAATTGTTTTTCTAACATTGTTTTTCAATAAGTTATTTTAATGAAATTTTAAATTTCGAGAACAATCGAATGGAAAAATTTTCGAAGGATAAAATGATTTTGCACTAAATAAAAATTCTCCACTAATTATTATTTGCAATAAATCTGCAAAATTTAACAGATGGTCAGGAAATTGAAAATGTTTTGAATTTAAATTATTTTTCAAAATATTGTTCAAGAGCATAAGTGAAAAACGATGTGAAATTTTTGATGGCATCAAAACAACAATATAATAAATCTTGAGATTCTCATTAGAGTTTAGATCTGATAATTATTTGACTAAGTCCTAAATTCACGGGTAATTCAGTAATTTCGATAATTCAATTTGATTTCAAATAAAGATACTGAACATCAAATTCACATCAAAATTAATGAGTTTTTTCACTGTTTGTTTGTTGAGAAAAACTATTCGTATATTACATATAAGTAGAATTATACGAATATTTTTCCTAAAGAAACAAACTTAGAAAAAACTAATTAATTTTGATGTGAATTCAATATTCTCTATCAGTCGTTGAAATCTAATTCAATTACTTCACAGTTTAAATACGAATAACACTACAGTTTGATCTCAGTTACAGTATCTCTTCTTTTGTCATAATTCATTTTCTCATAAGTTTTTGTCCCATAACTCATTTTCACATAATTTTCATTTTGCTCAATATTATTTTGCGTAAAAATTGCAATCATAATCATTCAAAATTTTGAATTAAAAAAATCGTGAATCTTTGAAACATAACTTTATGATGAATTTTAAATAAAATAATGTGAAAAGAAAATAATGAATTAAGTTATGGGAAATGGAATTATGAGAAACGTGTCATAATGATCAACAACATTTCAAAATAAAGATATTCCAACTGATATTCATTTCGATTCCAGGGATAATTAAACCTATATTCAGTTTCTTATTACTTAATCTTTATTTAATACTCAATCAAAAAATTTATATCGCATGTGATTTAAGACTGAGATTAGAAAATATAAAATCATTGAAGCAATTAAATCAAGAAAAACTTTTTATAGACCGAAACATAAACATAAACCGATGTCATGAACGCTTTCAATTTGATTTATTGCGAAACCGATTAATATAATGAAAATAACTGTGAATCTTATCATAAACTTTTTTCAAGTAGTTTCAGTCACTTCTTGAGAAAGTTCATGGGTTCTCATTAATGACAGTTTAATTACCTTAACAAATGTTTAGTGATTCGAAAATTTCTTATTGCAAACTTTTATGTTACATATTTAGTATTGTAATTGAAAAATTACAGTAATATAGGGTTTAAGACTGAAATTGATCCAAACACGAAATTATGCAATAAGTTTATTAGGTATTTATGTGTAAATCCCTTAATGCGAGTTACGATATAGCTTGCGATTAGACACAAATTTCATAATATATTACTCAATATAATTATACCATTTCTTCGAAACTATAATTATGGAAAGAATATAAATTCAAAGAGGGCTTAAATTTTCTTCAAGTGTAATAAAGTTTCAGAAAAAGTTAATAATTAAAGCAATATTTTTAGATTCAAACCGAGAAAAAATTGGATATTTCTTTAGGAGTTATAACAAAAATATTTTCCGAAAGCAATAGTCCTTTAATTTTCATATCTATCCCAACATTGAGTATAACTTAATTTTTGGAAACAGATATCATTAAAGGCCTAACAATTCTCGAGTGGCTTTCACTCTAATTAGTAGTTACTATTCAAACATATTTATTATCGAAATAAGATGTCGTCGAAGTATTTGGTCTCTAAGCGATTGCCTCTTTTCAAGAGAATTTCAGTTCATTAAGTATTCCTATTGTCAGTACTGAAAGTCTTTTCACTTAAAACTTTTATATACAGATAAAATTATTTTCTGTCACAAACTATTTCTATTTGCTGTCCAGTCATTAAACATATGCAATAAAAGTTTCGTTATAAAAGTTGGGCATAAAATCCGGATTCAATGAGAACTCTCTTCAAGTTTTTTAAACTTTAATTTCATTGAATAGATAATTAATTCTACTTTTGGATTAAGTTTTATAACTCAATAAAATTAGGGAATAATAGAAATTAACTTTCTTAATATTCAGAAATTTTATAACAAATTCAGTTTAAAAGTTTTTATTATATGAAAACATAGTTTTCATCATCAAATCAAATAAACTTTTAAGAAAGAAAATGAAATAAAATCGTTTAATCTGTAAAATTAGTGGTAAACTACATATGATTTGTATTTTTAAACTATTTGATTGAATAAACAATGAGTAATAAATTGTTATAAATTGTTCAGAAATGCTTAAAATAGACTTATTATTTGGGTATTAACTTAGTTATGATTCTCTCTTTTCTAAAGAATTTTCTAACAAAAAGTAATAATAATTTCATTGTTAGTGGAGTGGGTTAAGAATTCTTGGAAAACATAAACATAATTATGCTTCGCAGGAAAATTTTCATTGTTTACGGACGTCCGGACAGGCAGTCACTGATTTTGAATAGTAATTAATAATTACCGACTCTCTTAACATGAAAAAACGGTTTCAAATCTCATAAAAATTGAACCCTCGTGAATAATATGAATAATTCAATTATTGAAATATCATATGTAATACATTGTAAATAATTAAAAAAGAAATATATGCAAAAGCAACACGGAAGCAGATTTTTATAGCTTCAAAAAATATATGTCTAATTGAGGAGAAATGGGGAGAAGAGGTATGCCAAGAGAGAAACGGACGATGAGATTGAAAGCCATCTGGCATTCAGTGCTGAGGACACTATTAGAGAGAAACGAGCGTAAAGACAAACGCTATAACGGGAAGAATTCATTTTACCCAAAAAGTTCTTTAGCTTTTAAAAATGTTTTGTCTTCGGTTTCCTAGTTCTGCATTTCCGGGAAGCGTTTTAAACACCAAAAATTATGAATGTTGTTAAGCAGAAACGTTAACCAATACATACACCGAAAATTTTCGCTCCTTTCGGGCGTTGAGCTGAAGACCAGCGCTAAATGTGTTCTTCGATAGAACCATCTGTCAGATGGGTTTATATGTGTATATTTAGGAATAATGTTTATATCTATAATATATATAAGTTATTATGTTTAAGTAGATGAGGGATATGTCATATGTGAATAGAATCGGGAAATTGTTATTTTTTGCGGAACCTTTTAAGAGAGAAAAGGGGTGCCATTTATAAAGGCTTCAAAATTATGGGTTACTGTTATCTCTTTAGCATAAAAAACTTTTTAGAGGAGTGTTTCGTGTGATTTTGTTATGGTTTGACACGAATAGTTTCTGGATATATCCGCATAAATCACGGAAATTGTCACGAATTTCTTTAGAAAGAAACTATCATTGAAAACAAATTATATTTTTTATGTGTTTTTTAAACAAATGAGTTTTGAAGATTAGAAATATTATTATATGGATGAGAATGAAATGCTTGGTTTATATCTAATTGATATGTTTAACCCTTTTGTATCTCAATTCTTAAGCTCAAATCATAACTGCTTTATTACAGGTCTTTCGATTGAATGAGTTGTAAACTATATTTTGAATTAAAATCAAAATTTCTAGAACTCAAGAATCATAAATATATTACTGGTTTGAATAGTAAGAGCTCTAATCAATGGTTAAAATTTTCTTTTGAAAACGTTTAGGCACATAATTCATAGCTTTATTCCGATTCAATTGAGAACTTTATTTATTTTTAATACAATATCAGTATAATTTATTCAAAAGTTTTGCTATTAGCTAATGATAGTCATGATCACAATCAAAACTATATGAAATCCTATTCAGTTCAATAACAAAAAGAAATCTTAGCTTCAAATCATACAAAAATAATTCAATGATTTTTCACTTCTTTCTTTTGCATTCAAAGATTTGATGCAATCGTTATTCAAGATTAGGATTAATTTCTTTTCGGTCATAACTTTTAAGTGTTAAGAGTGTTCAAAACTTTTCTCTTCAGATAATGAGTTCTGAAACGATGACATTCACAGAAATTTTAGGCCAAAAACCGAATATAATCATAACATTAAAATAGGGATTTTCGCTAATAAATTGAGAGAAAGGCGTCGAGTGAACAGTTAGTGTGAAGTTAGATATAAAGAATGGGAGAGAAAAATAGGAAAAAAGAAATAAAAACGGAGGAAAAAGAACAGTAAGTATTATGTATATAAAAATCTTTTTGTGCGAAACATTTCAGTATAAGTTAAAGCCCTTAATGTTTGCTTAATATTGTTATTTGCATTCAAATCGAGACACTATTTAAGCAAAAAAGTATAGTTTATAAAAGTTTCAACTGTTTTAAATGATAATCCGATTTCTCTATTGTAATAAAAACAAATAGTTTGTGATATAACTTATGAGAGAAAATACTTTTTTAAAGTTTAATCTTTTGAAACATTGAGAAGTTTGAACTTTTTTCGCGTTTCAGATCTTGTTTATCTTTGGAAAAGAAAAGTAATAATTGTCTTATTATGTAATGATTAGCTTTTAAAGAGTTTATTAGCGATTGTTATATAGAAAACATTTTGAGTATTTTGTTGAAAATTTTTTTATTAGATAATAGTGAATGGTATGAGAGTTTGCAAAACTTGTTGTTTGATTATTTTGATTAAAATTTTTACTTCTAAATTATACTAAACTTGAAGAATTTCAATGACATTCATTAGATTGTAAGGAATCCTAAATATTTAATCATAGTTTTTGAGCAATTTTTCAATGACTTATCAGTTTGAAATTGATTGAAGAGTTTCAAAAATAGTTTTTAAATAGTTGTTGAACTAATTATTTTGAAAATTGATGCGAAATAAGACTTAATTAAATGAATTTTAAGCTCAAAAAGTTATCGCTCACTAAGCCGTGAAACCTATCCTAAAACTATTTACAATTCTGTTCATTGTATTAATAATTCGTCGTTTTCTGGTTCAGTAATTCTGAATCATAGATGGCTTTCATTACAACAGAACTCTTTTAAATCTGTAATAATTGATTATTATGTATTCAATAGAAAACTCTTTTCTAATCGCTATGAATTTTGCATATTTTTTAATTCAAATTTCAGATAACAATAAGTTTAAAATATTCAGTTTGAAAATTATTTCAAAATTGAGGACAATTTGACTCTCTATTAATTTCAAAAGTAGACAATTTCACAAAAGCCTCGATTTAAAAAAGTGCTGAAATCTATTTTACTTTAATTTATTGTCTACTTCTTGAGAATTAACCTCAAATGGTGTGCATTAAAGTAATACAATGTCCAAAATCCTCTCGTAAAGTAGTTTTTAGTTCCCCCTTAAGAAAAAACTGTTAAATCTGTGGCTAAAAATAGTATTTATTTTAAGTGTGAGCTCAACAGTAGATGAGAGAGACTTTCATCTAAAAAGTAAGCACTGAAAATCCGAATGTCAGCTAAAAGTCCCGACACGTCAACTATTTTCCGTATATAAACACTAAATATACCCGAAGGGAAAGACTGTTTCAAACTTTTAAATATATTTACAAAGATGACACTCACGCGGAAAAAATAATAACAGTTAAGCTTAAAATCTGTGCCCCAATTGCCTACTGACTAATTTCGGTCCACAATAAAAACTTATTGTTTAGTTCTCGGTTAAAAACAAGCTTAAAGAGAAGTCAAACAGATTTCAAACTCAAGTTTTTGTAAAATAAAACTTTTTTCGTATTAAAAATCTCCACAATAAGTGAGCTTAAAATCAATTTTTGCTTAATTTTCATATTGAAAAAGAGTATTAAAACTTTAATAGGTTTAACTTTCAATACAACTCAATCGCGTTTTGCATAATTAAATTAAATTAAGTTTTCCCGGAAAACGTAAGGTTAGAATTGAAAAAAAATCCCATGAGATTTGGATATTACAAAAAAAACTTTAATCCAAAACGTATTCCCTCAGAGTTTCTATCATTGAGTTCTGTGGTCTCTCTTTCTCGTTAATGTTAATGTAATGCAGTTTAACTGTTGTATTGGTTCACATCTGCCGTAATTCTCGATTGTATTTCTATAGAATGTATTGGTAAGAAAAATACATACGATTTACATTTAACTGTTACTATTAGTATTACTTATATTGATATTGCGTTTCGGGAAGTGTTTCCTCTCTCCCAATGACTGACTATAAATTGGAGAACAAATACTTATTTGCCTTTACTTTTCCTCCTGAATCATGTCATTCAAACCTTAACTTTTACGCTAAAATCTCCGAAACATTTGGCTTTTTATAACCACTTTTAATACTCAAACTTCTCTTTTTCTATTATTTTTAATCAAGAAAAAGCTCTACACGTTTTTCTATCGTATAATTTAATTAATGATAATTTTGTAGTAAAAGAGATTAAATTCCCAAAAGAGAGAAAAACTATTACTTTGAGAGAAAAGTATGGTTGAAGTGAATGTTATCGAGAATCGAAAATAAAAGTACTCCTATTATAGGGCATAATAGGGATTATGTAATAACAGGATTACCACAACTGGTAATTATAGGAGGGGTCAAAGTTTGAATGTTTTTCGCTATAACAATAAATGTGAATGCGATCGACATAACTCTTAGTGAAAGTTATTGAGAGAAATAGAGGAATGAAAGTATGGGTCAAAATAGCAATAGAAAGCGTCCCAAAACGACATGAAGTGCCCGAACATTTCTCTGACATTGCATTTCACTTTCAGTTGTATTACTTTCTTCTCCTTCAGCTATAATAACAATCTCATTAGTGGCGCAAATTTTCAGCAAAAGTTAGGCTGAGTTCGAGTTTTTCTCTTATATAAAGGCATCACTTCCTGCGCATCACATTTTTCACTGAATTAATGGACAGAATGGATAATATCTAACATATCATGTTAGAGATCGGGAAATAATGTCTTAATAAGTTATACAAACTTTTAGATTTACAATTATTCTTTTTGACAATAGGTTTTCATCTGCTTTCAGCTCAAATTATAAGTATTTGTGTCGAGGGATGTATTCATCAAACTTATCAATAATTAATTCATTGTAAAAATTTTATAGGTTGGGAGTGAGAAAAAATTATTGAATGAAATTATTTCTATGAATTGATTTTCTAATTGAAAACAAGTTTTTCAATTTTGACTGAAAAGTAAGCCAAATATAAACAGTAATAAATATGAATGAAATTATATACTAGACATCAATCATAGATTTTGTCATTGATAAGTTTCAGTCATTTTCTCGATAATCGTTTCAATTTTTGACACCAATTAGGGCTCAAAAAGAAAACTCATGTTTTGACGAATTTTGATGAGTAAGTATTCCAGTAATAAATCCCTTGAAATTCAATGAATTTTTGAAATGGAAATCTATTTAAGGGGGAAAATAGTTTCCTGTGAGAGAGCATTCATTTCCGCATAAATACTGAAAAATATCAAATTTACAAAAACACTTTTCGACCACTTTTCCAAAGAAATATATATTTATTCTTAACAGTACTGTTAAGGCATTTAAACTGAAAAATTCTATTTAAAAACTTTTTTGACAAAACATATAAACAGTAAATAATTCATAGTTTGAGAGAAACAGCAGAAGAAATCCCTGTCTCTAATGGTGACGATTTTCGAGGAAACAATTGGTTTTGAGGCACTTTCTGGTCATTGCTCAGTACAATGGCTTCAATGATCTCCTATTCCTAGAAATAGCAATATCTCTCTCGTCAGTACATCTCAACTACATTTTCATGCCTTCTATCCTAAGCAATAAGTGTGTATAACGTCAAAAGCATTTCATTGTTGAAGAATAAGGACCTTTTAAATGGATGGTTTAGGAGATGATACGCGAATCATGATTGTCGACAATACTAGGAATTGGTGTTTGGCTCCCAATAATACTCAATGATTTATATGAGATCATCAGCTTTTTTGGCAGAATAGTCTTCCCCTAAAATGACTTATAAATAAGTTCTACAATTAAAGTCCATTCAATTTTTTTCTTTCTAAAAACTGCCCCTATTTTATGGTCTAATTTGTGTTCACTTTTTCCTATCCTTTTCTTCTTTTTCTATAATTAGAAAAGGCTTTTAAAATCAGGTGTATTTAAATCATCGTAAGTTTTATTGTGATCTCTGTTTATCTGCACTTCAAAAAAGTTCAATTAAAATAATCTTTTGGTACGGAAATTATAGTCATTAGTAAATAAATCCCTTTTCCTTTTACTTTAAATGAGATTTTTATTTAAATATATAACTAATACGATAGTATTCACTCTTTTGAGTGTATTTTTCTTTATATTGAATTATGCTTTTTATAGCTTATAAAAAGAGCTCAAGTCTTGATTGTGAAGAACTTTAAGCATCTTAAGTGTAAGAACAAAAATTTGTTTAGTCTTATTCCTAATAGGATTGTATGTTTATCACCGAAGACAAAAAAAGATACACTTAAAGCTCATTAGATGTTGTAGTTCTGTGTCATTAATAGTAAGACAGGAGAAAAAAATCCTGGGGATAGAGAGAGAATAATTCAATATAACTTTTTAGATTGTGTGAAAAAAGTTACATTTTATACATTGGCACTAAAAATTTATCTGGAATTGTAAACTTTCAGAAATTTTTCTATGCTATAAATCAATGCTATATTTGATGAATAACAGAATCCAATCAGCAAAATATCGGAATCTTATCTCTAGAAATGAAAATTTAATGTTCAAACATGCAGTCTTTCAGCAGTTTAATGAACGAAAATAAGTTTAACTCAAACTTTTTTCTTTTGAAAAAGTTTTTGATGAATGTTAGCATAATTTTTTGTGACAATTTGTTTAAAATAAAAGTAAAAAATTAAATAAACGAAACATAAAACATAAACAAAACAAGAAGAAAAAAAAGAAATAATTAATTTCGCAAATAAATTAAGTCAGTAGAAAAAGGGCTGAAAAAATTTCGAACAAAAAAGAATTTCTTGACTTCATTTCCTATACACTCAACTCCTGCCAACACTACTACCCCTCAAACCCTGATAACAAAGTGTGACAAAAAGCTTATTTAAGACCTCCTCTCAATCCAATCACCAGATTGTCAGTCAATCGATTCCAGCTCTCCCTTTATTCTCATTTATATATTCACGTAAAAAGTTATATTTTGAAGTTCAAAAAACTGGCTATAACTGCATTTAACATGTTACTCTCATTATTTTCATTCTCTTCCTATTTAGTTTCTCTTCCTCTACCGCTTGTTCACTGATGCGCTCCAACTTCCGAGAATCGCTCCCCAAATACCATCAATAAGAGTATTATTTGTGAGTCCCATCCATTTCCCTCAACCCTTAATACATATTCTCCACCCCTAACAACAAATAGCCATTAAAAGTCGCCCAAATCTTTCTGTAGTTTCCAAAAAAATTCTCTAAACCTTGAAGAGTGAGATACTTCTTTTCTATGCAAAAATTATATGGAATCACAAGTTGTTTAAGACTTTTCAAGTGCTTATTTTGCTCAAATGATTCGCGTAATTATTTTGTTACAAAAAAGTTTTTTTTAATTGAAATTCTGTCCTTGATTTTCAAAACTTAGGAAAACTTTTACTACATTTTAATAACTTTGATATTTTTTTATCTCTTTAGAAGTTAATGATAAAAAAGAAACTGTTAAATAAATTTATGAGACATGAAATTTATACATGTGTAGCATAATTAGCATAAAAAATGTGAAACACTATCATATGATTACTTAAATGATGGGAAAGTTTTTTAAAACTTTAGATTTTGGTCTCTAAACAATATGAAGCTTAAAAAGTAATTTTCTAACAGAATAGCGAAGCAAAAACTTTCGGAAAACTTCTTAGAAAACTTATTTTCATCGGTGTCTTATCAGAAAAAAGGTAATGTAAGTCAGCTATTGGTCCGAGAAAACTAAGTATTAAAGGAACCAAATGGGTCGCAGCCCACCAAATATATCTTTAATAACATTAACCATGAGCTGAAGGGCTTTAAGAACATAGTCCTCAACATCACACAAATACATATGTATTTATCAGATGAAAATCTCTCATCGCTTTACTATTTCCCCCTTTTTTTCTGAGAAAAAATTCTCATCAAAAAAGAGAGAGATTGCGAGAGAAGAGAATTATATACAGAAATATATATAGAAAATAAAGTGTGCGAAAAAAGAGAGAGCATAAGTGCGATACGAAATAAATTGTGTGATACTGTATTTGAGGCAATTCGCAACTCAAGCCGTTTATGGCATTTCCACTTTTTCTGCTTCTACTCAGTTCTCAAAACACTATCAACAATATTCATGTTATGGTTAAGTTAAATCTTCTTTCATGTAAAACTACACATTCAGAAAACAAAATTTTTCACATTAGTTATTCTTTATACTGAAAGGGGGTCTCAATATAGAGAAAGGCAGTTATTAGTTATAACTTATAAATTACTGCCAGTTCTCAGGACTAGAGAAAGTTGGCATTTATTTTTGTTTCGCAACTAATAAAATATATTGAATACTTGTTATATATATAGCAAAAGTACCAGAAAAGAAAATAATATAATAAAATTCTGACTATTTTCTCAAGCATTCAAATACATAAATAATAATAAAAATAAAATTATGGGATGTTTGGGAGAAATACGGATACGGTTTAAGGAAATACTTATTCAGATAGTTGTTATATTAAAAGTTTTTCTGCTTAATACGAAACTTTTTTTGGGTTACATTTTACTCTCCTTCTACTTTTTGCCCATTCATCAAGTCTTTTGAATGATTGGCTCATTTTCAAACTTTTGAAATATGTTGAAAATATTTGAATTTCTATTTACAGGGAATTCTTGTTAATCAGACGTGTTATGTTTGGCAAGTGGTTCAATTTGAATGACTTTCAAACTCTTTGAACCTAAAAATAGTGATTTACTGAAGTTTATAAATCGATTTCATTATTTGAGGACTAGAATGCATTCAGTTTACTAGCTTTATAATTGAAAATAAAAACGGTTTAAATCATATACTTTTTATCTATAAAAAAAGTGACTCATATCAGACTCATATCAAATTGTGAATCTCTGTTTC
>JAQFXV010001712.1:0-12497 GCA_034694065.1 Camisia spinifer | reverse complement strand
ATAAGTTAGTGACGTTTGAGTCAAAATTAAATGTCTATTAATCGTTAGCTATTAATGACGATATTCATATTCATATGTTAAAACTTTAATATCTCACTTATATTTGATTTGTGAAATTCACACAATTGTGATACAAAAAGTTATCGATAGTTAGAATTAGACTTAAATAAACTAATTATATGTTCCGATATGAATTTAAGTATAAAAAAGTTTCCTTATGATAATTTTCAGATGAGCTCATTTCAAGTCAAGACTTTAGACAACTATAATGTTAGGCTTAATATTTTCATCAATCAAGTAATGAAAAAGCGCATCTCCTTAAATATAACTGTAAAGTATTCATCATTTGATGAAATACTGGAGAAATGGTTTTAAATAATAATAATAATAAATAGCATCTTCTATTTTACATTTGAATTAAGTTTTAGAAATTATTACAATAAAATATGACCTTCATTAGAAACTGTAATTATGCTTTGCGTGAAATTAAAATATCAATTACATCACTAAAAGCTTCATGACTTTTGCAATGAAACTGAAATATTAAAAACCAAATAAAACTTTACTCAAAATTAACACATTTTTTATATTTATGATTTCGACCCAATTTTAAGGCATAACTCATAAAACAATGAGAAAGGTTTCGATTACTTACTTTTATTGAACATAAAAGTGAAAAAACTTTTACTGCGAATTATCTATTTGTTTATTCACTTTACATCTCAGAGGAATTTAATTCTGAAAAAAGTAAATACAAGGGTACATAGTCTCAAGGATAAAAAGGCAATCAAATTTATTAATGAGTATGAGATTTAAGGGATGGCATAGGCTTTTACATTTTTCGAACTTTCTCAGAATTCTGAGTATTCTGAGCACGTATTCAAAAGTTATTTAACTTTCAGATTAATTTTGTTTTATTCCACAAATGTTTTAGGTCGTGATTTAAAATAATTATTTAAAATGTATCAAAAATATTTTGTTTTTGCTTTTTTAATTCAAAGCTTCATTGATATAATTGAATCATATAATCAAAGTTTTGAAAATATAACTTATTGGGAAAATTTGACGGATTATATGAAAATTTGGAGCAAAAACTTTAAGGATAAAAATAAACCTATTTTTGAAGAACTATTGAAGCGATCAGAAAATGTTAGTGAAAATTGTAGGCAAAGTATTTATTCAACATTCGAAGCGATTGAAAAGAACGAAAACTGGTCAATAGAAATGATCAACTCTTGGGGAGCATTCCCTCCATCAGGTATATATGAAATAAGTTATCTAATCTTCAAGTTTCTATTATTTCAAATTAAGTTTAGTGTTGAAAATATTATGAGTTTTTTCTCTCCGAAATTAATATAAAATTTATTGAAAATTTTTTAAACCCCAAATTTCTACATAAGGTCTGTTTGAAGGAAGTCTCACTGATTTGGGGTCTTATGATCAATGTCTAGCTATCAGTAATAATGATGTGATGGGTTCACCACAATATTGCCTAATCGATTCTTCACCAATAATTCCTCGACCAATGCCTAAACACCATAACCTGTATCATAGAATTGATAACCTATTGTCCAGACATTTATATAACAATACAAATAACGCATTAATCAAATTAGCAAATGAGGCATCAATTTTCTATTGGGTTTCTCTGAGAACAGGAATATGTACTCCAAACAAATGCACACGAAAAGATATTCATTTAATTTCGAAAACAGGTAATTAAAAGTGTTTCTAACTTTAGATCTACTTGAAATTCATGCAATATCGAGGCCGATAATAATGCTTATGAAATGCTCAACAATTAAGTTTTAGGTGGCGAGTTTTTTTTCGCAAAATTCCTACCAGCACCTACTTTTATTTGTGATTTCAAGAATAATCCGTTTTTAACGATAAATAACCAAATATGCATCATGTAAACTTTTGCATTCTTTTAAATTGATATTTTTTATCAGATGGAGTAAAGAGTGTATCTGAACATTTATTGTGAATTTAGTTTAGAAAATCATTGTATGGATCAATTATGCATAATCGACAAAACATAATACTTACAGCCTTAACAATGATCATGAAGATCTGCACCAGCATCGAGAATGTGCATTATGAGCTGCCAAAAATAATTCATAAAAAGCTTCGATGCCAAGCAATAAGAAAGTTTAAGTTCTGCTCAAACACTGGAAATTTTTCGAATGAATAATTTTGCTTTTATATAATAAATCAACCCAATTAATCATAATAACTTATTTCTAAAAATTGTAACCATAGCTTCTAACATGTTTGGTCTGGAACTCAAGAGTGTCAAATGCGAAATAAAATCTCATCTCACTCTGGATTCAATTCAAATCATTGCACTGTAAATAAGTTTTAAATTCGAGAAAAACTCTAAACTCATCTAAACTTTTCTTTTGAAGAAAAATTAGAATTAGGAATTTTTTCAATTTAAAATAAATTAAACAAATAAACTTCAATAATAAGCTTATGATATATTTTATCTTTATTTTTCATCACTTATAAACGAAATTAAATATTGAAATTAATTTGAATTTTTCATTTGATAGGTTTGTGATTCTAATATTCATGTTGTTATGCATTTCAGCAACAATTTATGACTCAGTTTTTGATCTAACGAGTTGAGTAAATCAGGAATTCCATAAAAACAATTTCTGGACATTTTTCAACTATTATTTTATCAATATTTAGAAAACTCGAAAAGTTTCATAATTGTGAGAATATTTTCAATACGTCATGCAATTAATAGATTATTATCTCCGACAACATCTCAAGATCTTTCATGTATTCATGGGATTAGAGTTTTAACAATAGTGTGGATAATATATGGTCACAGTATTTCATGGAGTAATTTTCAGATATTTGGTATTTCAGATATTAGATCAAACCCAACTTTCATTTAAATAAAAATACTTTTATTTGATAGCGGGAAGCTTTCGAGGGAAAGACTATTTGACTACATTTATTATTCAACCATTTGTTAATGGAGAATACGGTGTCATTACTTTCTTTTTGATCAGGTATTTAAACACTCCTTTCATAAATTGATAGCTTGACCTCTTTTATAATTGTTAAAAGAAATTAAACTTTCTAATTTTCGAAGAATTTTTTGGAAAAAATTGAATAACATAAACGATATTCACTCAATAACATATTTCTTCGAATAGTAAATTATTTTTCAATTTAGTGGTATATTAACTACTTATATATCATTGACGGTAACAAAAGGAAATCTGAAAAATTTTCGTTTATCGCTGTTTATAATATTACGAATCGCACGACTATTACCACAACTATTGATATTCATATTGTTAACATTTTTGATGCCACTTTTGGGTTCGGGACCCGTTTGGAAAGAAGTAATTAATCTCAATGTTAACAATTGTCGTCAGAACTGGTGGCTTAACCTACTATTGATTCAGAATCTCTATAAATCTGATCAAATGGTATTTGAAAAAATTATTTTTAGCTTATGAAGATTTTTATAACCTTTTATGTAACAAAATAGTGCGCACTTCACACTTGGTTCATAGCATGCGATTTTCAGTACCATTTGATGACAGCTCTCTTGATATTAGCATTTCTTTATAATTTCAAATTCGGGTTTTATATCAATATAATAACTGCTATAATATTTGTAATTATATCTTCTGTGTGGATATACATAATGGATTTGCCCCCAGCCATCATCAATACGGCTAAATCGTAAGTTTTATGTTCATGTTTCGAGAGTGGTTATAATATTTGTTTAAAATCTAGTGAATATTTCGAGAAGTATTTCGCATCAACATTTCATAAAGAGCCTGTATCTCATGCCGCATATTATTTGATTGGAACCCTTTTCGGTTATCTTATTTACAGGAAAAATACTATTCCGTTACAAAAAGTTTGTTCAAACAATCATTTCTCAAATAAAAATATTAGAAAAGTTTTGAAAATTCAAATTCAATATTACCTTTCAGACCAGTTTATCAATAGTTTGGGCTTTAATACTGATCGGGTATTGCATACCCTTATGGGATAAAGTATTTTGGAATTATGGACAACAATATACACCACTATTATCAGCAATTTTTTATCCATTTTGTCGATTAATTTGGTCATTATGTACTTCAATGATGATATGGTTATGTATATCAGGATTGGGAGGTCTTATTAATAATTTATTGTCATTCAAAGCATTTGTACCGTTGGCGAGACTCACATATTCTGTATATTTAGTCCACGCTTGGATTCTGTGGTATTTTATAGGCTCGAGAAGACATTTAATCGATACAAATATGTATGACATTTATGTTGTATTTTTACATCATTTAATTATGTCATATTTGATCGGTTTTATATTTTTTGTATTGTTTGAGTCACCAATTCTTGAGTTTCAAAAATATTTAATAGAATTACTGAAACATAAATATGAGAAAATTATTCCTTCAACTGTTGAGCTCAAAAATCTGAATCAATGATTCTGTAAATAAATTATTTCATGAAATTAAACTAAATTGAAACACATTGAAACAGAAAACCACTCTCAAAATACTCCTCATGTTCTTTGTTTTATTGTCGTATTCATATCATAATTAAACTCTTTGGTAACTCAAATCATTTCAAGCTGACTAACATTTTGTTTATCGTTAGTCATAATTAATAATTTAAGAAAAAATACTCAAAAACAAATATTTGTAATTTTCAAATTCATTTAAAATATTCGAATTGCAAAAATTATTGACAAAGAATGCTATTAATCTAAGTGAAAATTCTCTGTTAACTTTTTCTAAACTGGTTTTAATTTATTGAACTCGTCTTAAAATAGTGATTTCAAAGTTATTAGTTTTCCAATTTTTGAAATAAGACCAAAATTCTGTCCAAAATGAAATATTTAGCAATACCGCCAATAAAGGCATAAAGATATATACACACAAATTCATCAAAATTGCATTGAAGACTATAATAAGCAATCCAACTATGTTTGCAAACATTTGAATACCATTCAATTGATTCAATATATTCATTGCATCCGAAATTCTTGATATTCTATAGCATTGATTATCAAGAAAGATAAAGAATCCAAATTCATTGTATATTATATATCCAGTAATTAGTGTTAATATGAAGTAAATGGTGAGAATTGCACCGCAAATACTATCTATAATAGCTTTTAGATCTTGACTTATGAATACCATCAGTGTTTTTTCTTTCTTCATATATTGTATTCCAGAGTATTGGGATTTACAAATGCTGCAAATGTCCTCCCCTTTAAATTGCATCCAAGATATTAAGCAACTGAAGTGCACGAACTTCAAAGATCCGCTACAACTGCAGGGAGACATCATATCTTCTTCATCATTTGTTTCATAACAGATACGGCATTCTTTGTATTGCTCGGAGGGTTCCATCGATTTTATATTAATATTTTCCATATTTCTACTGACAGACAGATATGATAACTCTGAGCTCCTCAACTCTTTCGTGAAATTACTTTTTGATTAAGTTATATTTTCGAAATGAATTAACGATTTTTTGATGAAATAAATGACTCCTATTTATAAATATCTGACAATAAATACTAAATAAAATGTTTACTAAAATTTTTAAAAATGAAGTTTTCAATTGTATAACCCCTTTTTAGCCCTAAGATAGCTTGAAAGTCTTGGAAGTGATCAATAGTCTTTCTATGACTGAGTTTTATTAATTGCTCAAAGTTTTGGCAACTTTAATCATTTCGGATTGAATTTAAGAATCAGAATTAAACAAGCTCTTTTAATTCTTCTTTGTTTATTGTCGAATTCATGTCATAAATAAACAGTTTGATAGCAAAAATCATTTCGAGCTTAGTAACTATGTGTTCATTATTGTTCTCAATCTAAGAATAATAGTTGGGTTTGTCAAAAAATTATCATTTACAACATTAAAATCCATTTGTTTCAAAAGTTTATTAAAAAAAATGCTATTATTTCAACTGCTCAAAGATTACAAATGAAAGATTCTGTAAATAAATTATTTCATGAAATTAAACTAAATTGAAACAAATTGAAACTAAAAGCCACTCTCGAAATATTCTTTTTATTTTTCTTTATTTTATTGTCTTATTTATACCATAACTAAACTCTTAGATCATTCGAAGCTGCATACTATGTGTTTATCGTTGTTTTCAATCTAAGAAAAAATTTTCGAGAAATAAACATTTGTAAAATTCGAATTAATTTCGAAATTGTAAAAGTTTATTGTGCTATGATTTTCTCTGTTAACTTCTCTAAACTTGAATATTTTATTGAATTAGGCTTGAAATAATGATCTCAATGTTTTTACTTTCCCAATTTCTAAAATAAACCAAGAAATCTGTCCAAAATGAGATATTGAGATATAATTCCAATGAAGGCTAGAAGATATATACAAATAAATTGACCGAAAAAGCAACTCCTTCTGTAAATATTTGAATACCATTGAATTGGTTGCATATATTTAATGCATCCATAATTGTAATTGGTCATATTATATAGCAATCATAATTCAGAATGATGAAGAATCCACTATTAATGTATTTGATGTACACCCAAATCAAGGTTAATATGGAGAAAATGACGCTCAAAGCATCTAAAATGCAGTCTATAATAGACATCGAATTTTCTCTTATGAATGCCATAAAAGGTTTTTCTTTCTTTGCATATCGTATTCCAATGTATTGTGATTTACAAATGCTGCAAATGTCGTCTCCTTTGATTTTGATCCAAGATATTAAGCAAGTGAAGTGGACAAACTTCAAATATCCCCTACAACTGCAGGGAGACATCAAATCTTCTTCATTATTTGTTCCATAACAGAAGCGACATTCTTTGATTTGCTCGTAGGGTACCATTCCTTTTTCCATATTTCTATAGACAGACAGATTTGATGACTCTTTCGTGAAATTACTCTTTGATTACGTTATTTTTTCGAAATGAATTAACGATATTTGAAAAAAAATTTTATTGTGTATAAGATCAAGTATTGTTAAACTCGTGCCATTCCTTCATTCGTTAAAAGCAGTTTCAATTCAATATATAATCAATTAATGCCCTGAAGAAGAGTTGGATTTACTTGAAAACATTCTGCAAAATAATCAAAACATTTTTACTTATTGAAGAGTTTAAACCTATTCCAAAATTAA
The DNA here is from genome assembly GCA_034694065.1 of Camisia spinifer. NCBI lineage: Eukaryota > Metazoa > Arthropoda > Arachnida > Sarcoptiformes > Camisiidae > Camisia > Camisia spinifer. Next base: position 5,347 of record JAQFXV010001712.1, on the reverse strand, counting down.
ATAAACATAATCTTATAGTTTGTTTTAATTTATTTTCACTAAATAATTATCAGATAAATAAACCTAATGAAACAATAAAGTGTGTGTCCAGAAATCAACATTTAGTAATATTCAAATTCATTTTGAATTAGCGAAAGTTTATTAACAAAAAGTGCTATTATTTTCTCTGAAAATTCTCTGTTAACTTCTTCATAACTGGGAATACGAGACAGCTCTCGATTGAAACTCTTAAACATTGAATAGATCTTCTAAGAGTTTTATTTATTTCTCAAAGTTATAGTAATCATTTAGGATTAAATTGAAGAATCAGTCTAAAAGCTGAACGTTTTCGATCTAATCTAAGATCATCTTCAGGGCTAAAAGATGTTAAAAATTTACTTTAAATATTGAATTTGATTAAACAGATATTTTGAGTCACGGGTAGAAATTGAATTGTTGTTAACTTAAAGTTTTAACAAAGTTAAAAAAAAGTTCTAAAGTTAAAAATAAAAATTTTAATTCTTTGAGCCCTTTTCAGCCGAAGATAAGTTCCAGACCTTATTTAGAAATCAATTATTAATTGTATTCTTGATTTTGTAGTTGAATTAATTTCGAGAAATATTCGAGACTCGACTCTAAAATATAAGTTTCGATCGAGAATCAGAATACTTAGCTTTAGTCACATGTGTCTAAAGTCTTAAACATTCAATTGATTTACTCTGAGTTTCACTTATTGCTCAATTTTTTGGCTATCAATTTAAATCAAATTCAAGTTTGTGGTTGAGAATCAAAACTCCACTTTAATGTCAATCATGTTTATTCATATTTTAATACAATATCTCTTTCAATACAAGTAATGACAATATTTGAATTAATATCAAAATAAGAAATCAAATGAACAATAAAAACATAAATTAAAGTCAATTAAACAATAAAAATGTTTGGATTAATAAAAATTTTACATAAATAAATGGATCGATTAATACATAAGTTAATTAACAGGAGAATCATTACCACTAACGACAGCTAACTTTTTATTAACCAAAATCTGGTGCAAAAACACTAAATCATTAATGTCTTTAGATTTTAATCTATTATAATATTTAAGATAAACTCTAAACCTATCCTTCTGAAAGTCAATAAAAGCGCATTTGATTTTTCCTGAATATGAATATTCCTGCAGAGACTTCACTATTGTTTTGGCCGAATTGGTCCAGAACTGACCACTTTTACCGAACGGACGAATTGCCGCCAATTGAACTTTAATCGCTTGTGCGGGTAATGACGCAAAATCTTTCTTCAATAGACGCAATTCAACAGCTTTTTCAACAATTATTGCACCTGAAAGTCGATTAACATTAATTGAGTAACGTTTGGAATCATATTATATTCTTTTTATTTCCATTTCAGGTTTACTCAAATACTTTTCCAAAATCTATTCTATTTTTGAGCAAAAATTAAATATATTTCTGTTTTAAACAATACAAACACACGCTTTGCTGTAAATGTGTTTTCTATTTTTCCAACTTATAGGTATATTATTGTATAATTATTATAAAAAAATTTTATACTTCATTTGAAGCGATCAATTAAATTGAATTGACTTTAAATATAATTAATTTAAGTCTTGAAATAAAGCAATGGCAGAATTAGATCAAAAACTAACTCCTGTTCGCAAAACAAAAATCAAGTAATAATTACTAATTATTAGTAATGATATCAGGATTATAAAGAACACTATTTGATTCATTTCCTCAATAACAAAGTTATAGAATATTATTTTAGTTTGAATTTTGATGAATTTATAATATATTTTAGCATATATTTTGTTTTTATATTTCTTTTTATTCTATTTGTATGAGAAAAAGTAAATTTTAAAAATAAATAAATTTTAAGTTAAAGTAAAGCTGAAACGTATTTGCTTTAAATGGAAAAGTATTTAATTAGTTGTTAAACAATCAAAAAGTATTTGAGAAAACCTGAAATTCAATTAAAAAATGATGTATTTTATTGAAATAAAATTCTAATAAATTTAATAAAAACTAAAGTATCAAAAATATTAGTTGAATACCGATATCAAGCAATAGAAGCGTCACATTATCTTCTTTATCGATCGATAATATTTGCGTTCGATACCATTCCTGACAAATATCTCCATATTTTGCGGCACATAATAATCCTTCTATTAATAGCAGACTTGGAATACGATATTTCGAATCATTTTCTCTTTTATCATATAATCTCATATCAGATCTCAATTTATGATAAGAATTGTGATAATTATCTCCACAAAGTTGTAAATATAACTCATGAGGACTATTGGCTGACATTATTCTGACTTTACTATAATTGAGTTCATTAAGAATATTCCCTAAGAATGAGGTTAAGAATAATTGTTAACAATTATTAAAATTATTGATTTCTAACGGATTCAATGAAAAAAGTTTAATACCAGACAGTATTTCAGGAAAAGCATTAAATTCTACAGAATCGGGAAATTCAAAGGGCGGTAATCGTTGACCACAAGGGATGACATCTTCGGGGACATCAGCCATAATATCCATTATTTCAAACTTTTTACTCACTTTTATAACTGATAACCAATAATAGTATTGCCTGAGATTTGAATGCAATCTTTGAATGCCTTCACTATCGGTTCGCATTTCAATCGGATAATTGTGAGCCAAAACAGCACTAATCAAGTCTTCAATCGATCCAAAGCCTAATTTCTGAAGATTTAATTCATAAAGAAATTCTTTATGATAGCAGTACTTGATTGTATCCATTGGTATGCCTTCGGATCTATACTTATGCGCTATTTTCGTAATTCTTGCGCACAATAATTCACTAATTTCTTGGAGTTTAAAGTTTTGCATACTTTGGATAAGAAGTGGCGGAACCGGTATTTGTGGTGGTGTTTGAATTGAGCAGATGTTCATTTTTGGCAATTTCAAAGTCTATTTTCAAACAATACAGTGTATAAACTGTTACAAACGCTTTAGCCTTATTTTAAAAATAATTAATTAACAATTTTTTTAGATTAATTTCTCGAAATATCTTGAATTGATTGTCATTTGATTCAAAACTTCAATAATTATCAATATTTTAATAACTTGTGAAACATTTATAATTATTTGACATTCAAGTAATTAACTATTGAAACAATACATAGCTATTAATGAACATATCATTAACTAAACTAATTATCAATTATATTAAGTTTTAAATGTTATGAAAAATATATAAATTGAATAAAAGTTGAAATATCTATAAATACTTACAATTTCGAAGAAAAATCAAACAAAGAGTAGATAAACAAGAAAATAAGGAAATGTTTGATAAATTAAAGCAAAACAACTCCACATTGAAAGCGCATTGAGTTTAAAGATCTTCACAAAGTTTGCTTCAATAGTGAGGGAAAAAACAAAAATAGAGATACACTAACTTTACAGTAAATCAATCTTCAAATAAGATATAAACTTAATGATAAAGCAAAATGTTTGCCTATTTTTAGCTAAAGTTTCTTCATTTCTGTCTATCTGTAGTCAATAATACTGTTCAATATTTTAATTTTCAAAAAATATTTAAGAAACTAATTGTAAAAATTTCCAAATTTTTATTGTTTAAGAATAAAAATTTAATTTTTTAAAAGTCAATTATTATTGAGCAGTTTAATGTAATTTTGTTTAAATTAATTCAAACTTATTTTACCATAATTTAAATAAAATTGATTACTTTTGACAACATAGTAATGAAATACTATGTATTAACCTGAATAAATAATTTTAGTTTTATAAAGATAATTAAATAGTAATTTCTTTAACCTATTGTTGCGTTTTGTGATAGATATCGAAAACTAAAAATCTAGAAGTAATCGAAGTCAAGAAAAGCATTAATCAGTTTTAAGAAATCATTAGTTGTAAAGATATTCTTATAATATTGATTAAAAATCAATATTTAAAATAAAGTTTGGGTTAAAGATGAGAATAAGTTCTAAAATAACTTTTGTTAAAAGTTATTTTGTTGTATGAATTTATTGACACAATTTAAATAAAATTTGTTACTTTGCATAAAATAAGAATTACTACAATCTGTAGTTTTGTAGACAATGTTTCAATATCTTCCTCAGCACAAATGAATCAAATGAATCAAATGACTCAATTATTCTGTATTTATTGTGCATTTACTAAGTTTTCATTATCAGAGAAATTAGAGAATTAAAATGTTCCAAAACTATAGCTTCAATTTTATGCATTGAGTCTATTTTTGTTTAAAAAAAGTTTCAAATTGTTAGAGATATATTGAATGGTTAATTAATAATTTTATCTTTTTAAAATGCAACAATAGTTAAAGAAATTATTATTTAATTATCTTTAAACTGTAAACTGAAATTAAAAATTGTTATTTATTTAAGTTAATACACAGTGTTTTATTATTTTACTGACGTCTTCATTATGAATAAATAATAGAATTAATGTTATTAAAATATTCGAGAAAAACTAAAAACTAACTTAGTATAAAATACAAATAATAAACATTAATAATAGAAAAGTTTTATCAATAGTATATCAATCGATCTGTTGTTCTAAATTGTTCTGTTATTCGCCTCAATAGACAGATGTTCAGTCAGATAAAAATAACTTTCGCTTTTTAATCTGTTCAAATAAATCATTCATCTATTTTTAAAAACTTTTTATGTAATTTTTTTTAATAATCAACGATTTCTATGCTTTTTGCTAATGTTGGTTAACTCACTCTTCATGATGCAAAAAAATATATTTTCATTGGTGACTTTTTTCGATTCGCACTGATATAAAGTTTTTGATTTCAATTATCATGAACTCGACTGTTATGATTGAATAGACATTTCTTAATGGAACTTAAAAACAATTCAAGGCTTGCTTATCAAAACATTTTCATTATTTGAACTATTATAAGAAACTCTTCTGCTTCATGATTTATTGTATATCGTCGTATTATCATTAAATTTACCATTAAACTTTATATTCAATATTGAAGGAATTCTTCATATAAATGTCACTTTAGATCTATTCAACTTATTAATACATGTGTTATTAATTAGAAATAATTAGGAAAACGCGATAATTAATCTTCAATTCATGATTAAGAATGAGTTTACGCTAAAAGCTCAAAAATATCTTTTTATTTAACTTTATAAAATGGAGGTGTAAAGAGCTTTTGACAGGAGATAAACTTTTTTCAGCGTTAAAATTCGTTTACTTCATACGTAGGAGTTTTAATAATTGATCCTGTATCATTCCTTAGAAATATTATCCTTAGAAAATATTTTCCTTAGGATGTAATAATTCTTAGAACATGTCGATCCATAGAAGCACGAAAATTAGAA
>JAQFXV010001711.1:0-12499 GCA_034694065.1 Camisia spinifer | reverse complement strand
ATACCTCTCCCTAAGTTTTATTGGATAAACTATTTTTAAAGCGCAAATTTCAACAAATAATTATGCGGGCGACTGTATAGTACAAAGCTCGAGCGTTTAGCACTTGGTGCCGAACTTGGGTCCCAAGCGTTTCAAATTCTTCAAGCGTTTGAATAATTGATTTCAATCAAATTCTTATAAATATGTTGAAAAATAAATCATAAATGAAAATTATAATTTGAAAAGTTATAAATTCAACATGCTTAAAAGCTTGATTGCAGATCTCGAGCGTTTGGAAATTATGGAGCATTAGCGCCTTGCGTGTAATTATAGGGTTAAGGATTATTCGGACACTCTATAAACGCTCTTCAAATTCTTTAATTGAGATATTCAGAAAAATTCATTTATTTAGAAGCTTTTGTACCTTTTTATATACCGTATTACCTGACTTAATGTTACATGTCACTATACCTTGAGAGTGAGTGTTTGAACAATATTATGAGAAAACCTGTTATTACATGTAATTGTATCTCGAGGTATAATTACTACTATAATTACATGCAATAATAGATCAAAATTTTAAATCAATATGTTTTTTATAAGAAAATCTTGAAACTAAAGCCGTTCATTCTATATATGAGTTATATTTTCTAAACATCTGATGAAGAATCGATTGATGATTTGTGGAAAAGATTTTCAAGAAAAATTGATGTCTTTGAAAATTGATTGAGCATTAATTAAATAGGAATTACTTTTCATAGAAAGTATGAAATAAAACTCGAGGTTTAGTGACATGTAACTATACCTCGAGTTAAATTTACAGGTAAGCCCTCTCGCGATATTATTACATGTAATATAAAGTGAGGTAATTCGGTATACGTTTTATTATGAATGAATGCCATATATTTTGAACTCACAGTATGTCTTTTTCTAAATTTTGATAAATAATTTTGAAAATTTTATTTATGCAGGAAATAGTAATGGTTGTGTGGTTTGCATTTGAATTTTTCTTCCGAATGTGGTCAGCGGGTTGCAGATCACGTTATCAGGGATGGGTCGGACGGCTTAGATTCCTGAGAAGTCCTTTCTGTGCTATCGGTAATCAATAGAATTAATTCCTTAACAAAATTGTTTTTTTTACATGTCTAGTTTTTTTGGCATTCATATGTCTGCCCATCAAACGTGATATTTTATGATTTAAAGACGTGATACACTTATTTTATATACACTATTATTGCGCATTTATGTTTTATTACGTGACTTATTTGACAACGATAGGCGTCAAATGGTTTCTTTTCTTAGTATTTGTCAAAAGTACTGAATATTTGAGACAATGAGATAAATATGAGAACTATAATTATATCTAAATCACTTGCATTCGATAATGAAATTTTAATGCTATCAATTGAATCTGATATTTTCTAATATAATATTTGAGGGTTTACTCATTTTCATATATATATGAATGCTTTATCTGCTAATTTCACTGTTAGTCATAACAAGTCAGAATATATTTTGTTACTCGTAATAAGATCTCAAATGGATTAAAGTTTTGTAATTCTACCCATTATTAAAAAAATTGGGTATCACTTTGAAATAATGTCATCTCTTTATCTCATAATATTATTCATATTAAAACTGTTTCTATTTCTACTGTAAAATTGAACATATCTATAGTTTCAAATTCTATTTATTAAGAAAAAAGTTTAAAGTTTGTTTTATTTCACCGAATTGAAAGTGTTGAATAATTAAATTTCTTATAAAATTAGTCTTATAAAAAAAGTAAATATAATATTTTAAAACGTACAAAATTTTCCAATAATTTTGCGATATTTTTTTAAAATGTTGACTAAAAATGAAATGATGGCAAATAAATGATAGTTTAGCTTTGTTTCAAATGTTGCTATTCTTAAAAGAAGAAAACTGACAATTAAAATAAATGGTTTTACAATTTCAAGATGTTATCGTCATTATTGCATCGGTAGTGGTTTTAGCTCTTGGAAGTTCAGGACAAGTATTCGCTGCATCTGCTCTTCGAGGGCTTCGATTCTTCCAAATTTTACGAATGGTTCGAATGGATAGGAGAGGGGGGACGTGGAAATTGTTAGGTATATCTCATCTTCAACTTTTATAAAGCTAGCGTTAGTTTGAAAATTTTGAACATTCACAAATTAATTCTGTTTTATAATTCCTAATATAAGGGTCTGTTGTCTATGCACATCGACAAGTAAGTTGTCTAACTGGGCTTTGGAAAGGAAAAAAGTCACTAATTTATAGGTTTAGTTTAAATTAAGTTAACTCTCTTATCAGTGAATCAGAGTTATGAACTCCAGACACAAAAAGTTATTGAATAACTGAATCTTATCAGTGGAAAAACTTGATATAAAAATACACAAAGACTAACAATCACTAGTTTAAAAGCTCAAATCTTTGTTTCAATGATTAAATGCTTTCAAGTATTTTCAACTATTCGTGTTTTAAATCATGAAAAGTTTTATTACTTGAGTTTATAACTTTCATGCATTGATAAGACAGTTAACTTAATTCAAACTAAACCTATAAATTAGTGAATTTTTTCCTTTCCAAAGCCCAACTGCAGATTAAATTTCATCATTTCAAATACTTTATAAACCATAAAAACTAATTAAAATATTCTGTTAAATTACTCTGATTAGGAACTTATAACTACAGTATATATAGGCTTCCTTGGGTTAATATTTTCTTCATTTCTTGTATACCTCGTTGAGAAAGATGTGCCGAACACTAAATTTAAAAACTTTGCTGACGCTTTGTGGTGGGGAGTGGTATGTAAATAACGACATTCATATCAAATATTTATATAATTACCACCGAAATAATTAGTGTAATTACTTCGAGACAATACTTGAACACGAAATCTTTGACATAATGAAAAATTAGTTTATATCTAAAGTTGCCTCTACATGAAAGTCCATTTACAATATTAGTGCTATAAACAAATCAATAAAGAGAACAATTTAATAAATATTTTCAGTCGAATTTTTAGTCAATTGTCTTTTTAAGGAAATTCAATAAATTTTCAGATTTATAATGTATTATTAGTTAAGACATCTTTATGTTTCACAAAATTTGAGTAATTAATTGAATTGTATCATAAAAAGTCTAAAGAAAGAAAGATTTTCTAATATAATGTGGCGAACAATCACAACTCATATTTCAGATCCCAAGCTATGCTCTATTGAGATATTTGTTTCATTCTGTTTTGAATTAGACTGAGATTTTCGAATAAATCGAGCGAATTATTTACTGAATGCCTTTCAAATCATCGTTATCAACACCCAAACAAATTCTTCTACAACTGCTAATTGCATTTCAAGGAATTTAATCACTTCACAATCGCTGATAAATTCCTTTAATTAAATAATTTCTAAGACATGTGAATTATGATAAATATTTTTGTCGTTAAAATAATAGTAAAAATGATCTAAAAAAGCAAATATTAATCAGAGTTGATCTCAACTATTCCATAAATTAATTAAGAATAGTTTTATTTTTTTATATACATCATTACACATCAATTTGTTCATCAGTTGATTCAAATTAATAGTGAAGTTAAGGAATGTCAGTTTTTTTAATTCGAAAATCTATTTTTAAATGAGATTTCAGAATGAGCGTAAAGCTTGTAAACTCGGATAATTCTATTGATGTTGAGATTATGCAATTATTAGAATTGAAGTAAAACCACCAGAATTTTCGCTTTAAACTTTGGAAAATACCAGTAACTATAGATTTAACGATATTGAATACCGACATTTTTAGCTGAATATTACCATAATATTACCTGAATCTTAGATTTTAAGTTCTAGTTTAATTTAAGCCATGCAAATACTGTACAATAAATAATTTATTTTATTACATTTTAAAAATTCTAAGATAACCCTTTGCACTGTTGGATATGGAGACATATTTCCAGATACTGTAAGTATAATTTACTATTGAAACTTTTGAATTGAGTTCAAATCATTTTATACATATTTTCAATCGAAATCTTTAAAAATCTAATCAGTGGACGGGAAAGATGATCGCATCATTTTGTGCACTTTTAGGAATTTCATTTTTTGCCTTACCAGCGGTGAGTTCACTATTTTTTTTATATATTCTCTAAAATTAAAATTAAAACACACAACTGACAAACGAGTAGATGTACTATTTATATTTCTCAAATGAATAAAACTTTCAAAATTAAATGATATAATTTAATTGGAATAATAGTTTTTCATTTTTTCAAAGTTTTAATTTAATCAGTATTAATTTAATCGCATTTAAACACAATCACGAGTTATAATAAAAAGTCAGTTTAAAATGTTTTTCTTTTGATTTGAAAGTATTTGCAAAACATCAAAAAGTTTGATGAAAATATTATTAAGAGATAAATTTAGACCCATCTATGCTGAAGCAGTTTACTATTTGTAACTTCAAAAACTAGAATTTACAATTTTGCCCTCAAATTTGAGAAAGTCAAAACATCAGATTCATATTTATCATCAAAATAAATTATAAAAGGTATTATTCAGGATATTTGTAATATTAAAGTTACAAATTAAGAAAGTTTAAACGTAAAGGTAAACTTCCTTTAGAGGAACTCTTTTGGATTAAGCTCTTTATAATATTTTGATTATGTAATCTTCTGTTTGCTTAAACGAAATGGTGTTTTCCTTTTGTTAAAAGGGTATTCTCGGATCTGGATTTGCTCTTAAAGTACAACAACAACAGCGGCAAAAGCACATGATTAGGCGTCGAGTACCGGCCGCAACACTTATTCAAAGTTTATGGCGCTGTTATGCCGCTGACGAGAATTCTATGTCAGTCGCGACCTGGAAAATACATCAGGTGCCACTTCCGAGTCCACCCGCGTGAGCATCTATTCATTATATTCAATATATTTAATTAGTATCGATTTCATTGTTATTGTTCACTCATCTCTTTTTTGCTCTCGTTCAGTATCACATAATATAATTCACGCAAACATTGAGATAGTTTTTACGTGCGATCGCATGTAATAGCACTTACTTATTGTCTGCTTCTTTTCTTCTTCCCGTCCTTTTCTCTGTATTCCTATTTGTCATACACTGATTGATGCACTTTAAAAACGTTTGCACCGAAAAACGTAATCACCTTTTCATCCGCAAAAACATTCATTTGCTTCGCGTTCGTCAATGCAGTTATACTTCAGGTTCATTTACAAACACATTAAAACGTAAAGATAAATTGGATTTGCCTCAAAGTACTGGTGTTAGTCTGTAAGTAATTTATATCTTAAATCATTGATACTTATGTTTGCGTCAGACCATAAATGAACTTTTTTTTCTATAAATTCGGTTTAATTACATGCGCGCACTTCTATTGTCAACATATTTATCACATTCTCTACTCATTAAATATTTCATATTATTCTTTCATCATTTGGAATAAATTTCTGAATTTATTGATATTTATAACAACGATTTTCGCTGCGATTTTATTTTAAGAGTAGTTTTTTTCATTGCGTTTCATTTATTATACTTATATTTGTTAATTCCTCAATAGATTCAAACACAACACATCATTTGTAAGTCGTTTTTCAACAATTCGAAGACATAAATCAACTCATTCGCCGCTCACTCGTAATCGCTTCGGTACGTCCTCAGCACCAGATCATGGACGCGATGACGGGTCACGAATACCTGGAAGTCTTAGCGAAGACAGTGTGGCCAAAGAAATATCTGATGCTTCCAAAAGAAATTCCGACGGTATGTTAGGTTATAAATTGCAAACATCACTTATTCACTAAAAGTTAGCAATTCTCTTACGGGTCAAATATTTCAGCATAAAAAAGAACTAAAAATAATTTTAAAAATATATGAGAACTATCGCATTATTATTGATTTTTAATTAACAAATGATTAAGCACTTGATTATGTGCTTTATAAGGTGCCAAATGAATAATCGATTTTTGTTCGGTGCTTCTCTTCAATCAAAGTACATAAACTATTCAATCACTTAACGTATCCCACATTCAAATCTTAGGCCAAAATTCAATGGTTGTAAACTTTTCTTCTAATATAAATGCTTTTAATTGTTTTGTTAAAACTCAAGTGAATCAAATCACCAATCATTGCATTTATTATTTCAATAGAACTTTATCGATGTATTCATATTTTAAAATAATTTTTTCATCGATTGATTTTAAAGAACTTCTGGTCAAACCTTTTCAATAATTCCACAACATATAAAAATAAAATAAACTTTTGTCTTCAGTCACTCTTATAATGAGCAAAATAAGTACACTTTTGTTTCGAATTAAAGAAACAAAACGGGTTTCTTCTACTGATGTCTAAGTATATAATAAAGAGTAGAGCATAGAATTTGGATTAACTTGTTTTTAAGCATACTATGTTTTAGAGTTTAAAATAAGTTTTAAACTCTAAATCTTCTCTAAGATAAGAATGAAGTGTAGAATTTATCAAGTTTTCTCTTCTTTTTAATTACTATTTTCAAATAATTTTTATTTTGATACTTTAATGTTAAGCCTATGAAATTTTCTCTTTTATAAGATCTTTAGCTATATTTAGCTTTAATATATTCAATTGCAAAACAAGCATTCAGGAAATTATATCCAAATAAATGAAAAGTTAATTTGAAAAATAATCATTTTTGAAACACTGATGAATATTATTAATCTTATTTTAATGAGTTTTATTGAGTTTCTCCACTTTATATTCGAATAATTTGTAAGCTTTTATAAATATTATTCTCAACTCAAGGGAATAAATTAATTTATAAATATTAGAAGAAATTCAAAAATTCAGAAATTCAAAAATGCTAATTGAGTACCATATCTTTAATGTTTAAATAATATTTATCCCACGTTCGAATGTTTATTGTAAAAAATTTGAGTTTGTTTGAAAAGTATGTATTTGTATTTGTATGTGTAAAAGTTTATGTATTTGTGAGTATTGAATGCTTATGAATTGAGTGAAATTTTATCGAAAATTTTAAACCACAAACTAAAAAAACTACAGATAAAATGAAATGCATGAATAAATTTGTGTTAATTTTAGTAAAATATACAAAAAGATTGCTTTACAGAGTTGGATGGCGGTGCAGTTCCACTGGTTCTGTGTCATATGTTACAGAAAGATTTCAATCATCCGCCTTTTCTTGCGCTATCGCCTGCTTTCCGATCTGCAATTGAATTTCCTACTATTTCCACAGGTTGGGACAACAAAGTTCACCAAAATAAACGTACAATTTTATAATATATGTTAAAGTCCATAAATTCAACAAAATATGCTATTCAGAAATTATTTAACTTTAAAGTCAAATATAGCCAGAGATATATTTTAGTTGATACAAACACTTAAACATACACTCAAATAAACGAAGAAATACAAACTCGAACAGAAACACAGACGCGTCAGTTTCTGTGGTAGTTATTTTAGATCTTATTTGTAAAACAAAAGTTCCTTAACTTGCGCTTCAAAAATTAGATCCCTATTGAAAAAGGGCGTGTAATAAGGAGGTTATCCAATAATATTCTGTAAACAAAAATTACTATATAATAGAGTTAATCAAGAAATGGTTCTCCTTTTTCCAGGCCCTCCATTCAAGCTATCATTTGCATGCATTTAACATATGTCTGTTTTTTAGTTAATGCGCTGCATGTTTTACTGTTGTTGAAAACTATTCGTTGAATAGGATCTGTTTGTGCCCCAACTCATTGATTTTTCACTAAGTTTTGTGATTAAGTTCTGTTATTCCAATCTCAGGCTCCAGTTCACGTCGCGATAGTTTAATATGTGGGGGATCTTTCTTCCCTTTCTTACCGTTGGGGCGCAAAGAAAGTCCTAACATTTCTTTTGGTAAGAGAAAAGTTTTCCTCCAGTTTTATTTTTATTATTTCTGGCTGTCATTAGTGTCTCTCTTTTTTCTCACTATTAATCTTATTTTGTAAAAGCACTCTCTGTTTAGCTGTCGCTCAAATTAGTAATAATTCTTTGTTCACTTTTAAATTTAGAATTGGTATTGATTTTTGAGGTTTCTCTCATTCATTCTTTGAAAAATGATTATTTGGGCAGAAATTTCTAGTTTTTTGAATCCACAAACTATAAGCTTATCATTATAAAGTTTTAGACTATAAACTGCTTTCAATACTAACGCAAATAACAAATAATACTTGACTGTAAACTGAATCACTTATGAAATAACAACACGTAATCCTTTCCTACAATTCACGGCCAGTTCGGAATCGTAACACATTTACTGCAATTCAACTAAATTCACAAATTAAATGTCTTGTTCGCTATTAAATTTCTCTCTCCATTTGATCGGCACCGCATCGCACCGTTTCTGCAATTGAATCCACACTACAATATATAATCTTATTCAGTGGTTTATTAATCTCACACTCGATAGTATACTTTCAAATACAATTGAAAATTTTGTTTTTTACAAACAATTTTTATTTTAATCTTTAATTACTGTTTAGATGATGATCCAGAGGAACCAAAATTAACTATATTAACAAAACAACACAAAAATGCGATCAGATCTTTGAGAAAGGTATACAAAATGCATCACATCTAATGGCTTTTTCTCAATATTAAAGTTCTATAAAATGGATAATTGAATGTTCAAATTGAAATTTTTTCATTATGTGTAGATTAAGTATTTTGTCGCCCGAAGAAAGTTCAAAGAAGCTTTAAAACCATATGACGTGAAGGATGTGATAGAACAATATTCTGCAGGTCATGTCGACCTCTTGTCTCGTGTCAAGACTGTTCAGGCGAGGTTTGTCAACATTCTTATAATAAGCAGAATAAAGTAATAAAATACATATTCATTCACATGTCTTATTGCGAATGTTAACCATTTCTTAGCGAGAGTTCGTTCTAAAAAGTTAGATCCTATCGATCAATGAAAATATGTTACGCTAAATAAATATGCATTCATTTACTCTGATTCTTATCAATATTGTATTATTAGAACTGAAATATTTATAATTCAATATAAGATAATTTTAAAGTCTAATTCGATGAATTTTATAATTCATTATTTGATATCTGGAAAGTTCTGTTCATTAATGAAATGTTAATTTTCTAATGGCTTGTGTTTATCACAATTATACAATACTTTAATTTTTTATACCCATAATTTATAACTTTTTCTAATACAATCTGTTAACTGTTATGTAGTTCTAATAAAATAATTGTGAAACTTGTATCATTAATATTCTAATTTATACATTTTTCCCATCAATTTAACCTTTTTTATTTAATATTCATGAAAAAATTACTTTATGGCTCAGAAATCCTATTTGAATGTTAAAAGACTTCAGAGACTCTCTTATCAGAGATATGCTATCAAATGATATCCGAAAAACTTGAAAAAATTTTCATTGGATGTGTTTAGAGTTTCAATTACTTTATTTTATTTTGTGTGGAAAAATTCCCCAAATTTTGCATTTTTTCATCTCAAAAGTAATATTAATAAATATGTGAATTGAAAACTAAATGTGTTTGAAATTCTTATACAGACTCGATATAATATTAGGGAAAGTTGGTTCCAAAGCGAAAGATGTTTATGAATCAAAACTAAGTCTCGCCTCAAGAATAGTTAAAGTTGAGAGAGCGGTACGAATCGGTTTATTGAGAAGATAATTATCAAAATTAATTCATTGAATAATGAAAATATTGTTCAAATGTTTTTAATATTATAGGTTGAAGATATTGAAAACAAAATCGATCAACTGATGGAAATGTATATCGAAGACAGAGCACGAATGAGCGCAATGGCGTTATCTTCAGGACAAGTGCCACTACAATCTTCATCAGCGAATCAACGCTCATATACTCCTCCACCTCCACCTCCCCCTCCCTGTACACCTGTATCTACGACACAATCTTTTCCATTGGTATCATCGTCTCCATTGCCATCATCTGTAACACTGGCGAAGCCAAAGCCAATTCTCATTGATAAACAATCTTCAGAACCAAATACTCCAATAGCTAGAAGTTTTGATAAACAAATACAAAGAGGAAATTCAGATTTAGGTCAAAGAATTGTTAAGAAAAGAGTAACATTAAGGCACTCATTAGACACAGCAGTGAATCGTTGTTCGAGTGCCGGCACCAGTAGATCAGTAACTGAAGCTCAAAGAAGTGCTAGAAGTGATTCATCAATCGGTTGTATTATGTTATCCTCAGCTACCTCTTCAACACCAGCAATAAAATTAGAAACTGATGTCGAATCGAAATATAATAATGCACAAAATGATTCTCGAAGTACTTTATTATCATCTGCTGATTCAGTAGAGCATGAAATAGCATCAGAATCGAGTACAATGGGTACAGAAGTTGAATCATTATGTGTTAGCGATGAAATTGTTGCTGTTATGGGTGGCACAGATTCTGCTGATTTTGATTTCATTGATGATATTCCTATGAGCTCAAGTAGTCGTAAAAGTAGTCAACAAATGTATACAATCAGTTCGAAACAGCAATTCGATCAATTCTTAATACCTGAAATGCCAGATACTGGCAATGAATCTGATTGTGACTTAAGCACCACTACTGTTATTCATGCAGAAACTGATTCATTGTTAAATCCCACCACTTCAGAGACTACTAAATTGCATCCTAAATATCATCATCACCCGCATCATAGCCATCATCATTCACATCATCACTACAAAACATCTCATGAAAATTTATAATAATTACTAATTCAACTCAATATTTCAATTTTAAACAATAACTTCGGCAAATCATTCAATCATTTTTAGCATAATATAGATTTTTAATTGAAAATTTTTCAAATATAACTTATCAATTCGTTGAAAACTCTTTGTTTATAAAGTTTGTAATTTAAAGAAAAATATCAAACGTTTATTAATTCAAAAATGTTTAACTCCAATGGAGTTGTCAGCAAAATGAGCATTAATTAGAAATTAAACTTCAATTAAAAATCAATTGTTTGTAAATTACTTCTATCAAAAGATTCTGTTAGTGGATAATCAGAAGACTAAATATTTCCCTAAAATTGTTATATTGTTTTGAACTTTTTTATTCCCTGAAATATTGTTAACTTAAATTCAATATTCAATTGATTTAAATTTGTATCTTTTTTCTAATTTTTACATTACACTAAAGATCAAAACATAACTTAATATCCATATCAAAGTTAATCGTTTTCTTCGTGAAAACATTATCTATTCTGAGGATAAAACCACAATATTTTTCAAAAATGTATAGCAAAAGTCGAATTTTATACTTTTTGCTCATTTATTACTGAACAAGCCTTTGATTTTGTCGACAACTTTAGAGTGAAAAAGAAAACCTGAAGACTTTTGATGTTCGAAGAATTATTAAATCAAAAACTGTGATAAAATCAGAAATATGTGCTGACAGGTGCGCGATATTAGCATTGAGTGATTGAATACATTGAATCGAAAATAACTAATGCAACTTAATTGTTAGTTTTAATTTTTAATTCATTATTATTGTTTGAATAAAAATTTTATTTATTTTAAACGATGATCTCATATGATAGAAAATATTATCAAATAATTGATTAATTTACCAATAATTGCGCACATAAAGCGTTTTTATTATATTAAGTCATGTATTAAGACTTCTTTGAAAAGATTTTGAGAGAGGAATCAAATAATTTTTTCTGCCCGAAGTCGTCAACTCTAAAGTTAAAATTTGAAAATAGATATTATATACAAAAATAGAATAAATTAGTTTGACCTGAAATGCCTTCTAAATAAAATTTTCCATTAATATAATAAAATATGTTATTAATTGTAGTTTTAAATTAATCTTTGTGTTTAATTTTTAATAAAAAAAAATAAGTTGAATAAAATTTGATTTAACTAATTGTGTTTCTCATTATGTTTCTCTATTGTGAGTAAGTGAGCACTTAATAACCTGCAATGATTCTGTTGTGCACCAAAATTAAACTAATGAATCATGATTAGTAATGATGCTTCGCTTCCAAAATTTTCGTTTCGCTGTCTCTCTGTCTCGCTTTTAGAAAAAAGAAGTCATTTCGCTATCTTTCACTTTGCCTTCATATGAAGAATTTTGCGCCTCGTTTTCGAAAATGAAACATCACCTATTTATTTATATAACTTGCAAGTAACTAAAAACTTATGAGAGACCCATTCGAAATTGAGCGTAATTTTTCGAGATTTTATATGAAATAGGGTATTTTTTCAAGTGAGAAAAATGAAACGAAAATTAGAAATATTAAATTAAAACCAACTCACAATAATTTGATTTTAGGTCAATATGTTTAAGCGGCGAACTTAGAATTTTAAAATTTCAGAATCAATTTTCAGATCAAAAATTAGTGCCAAATGACATGAGTTAATAAATTCTGAGAATAGGCTCTAATAACTTAATACCGGGTCTCATATAAGTCATATCTATGAGTGAAACGAAACTTTCGAAACTTTTGAAAGGACATTATCATGAAATAGCCGAAAATCGCTTAGCAT
>JAQFXV010001710.1:0-12506 GCA_034694065.1 Camisia spinifer | reverse complement strand
TTAGAAGTCATAATTAATACAAAACATGTGGTAAAAACATATAAATCATATCAGTTATAGCCTAATATGTGACCTTTTAGATGACATCATTGAATAAAAAATAATCATTCTGAGTTACATTTTGAATTTTATAAAATGAGTCTAGGTTTTATGTAACACCCCGTTATAATGTTTCACTATTTATTTGCACATCATTTTACAAAATAACAGTTAGCTTTTATAGCTTTAGCTTTTAATTTGAATTTGTTTGCAATTGTCTGTTGGGTTTTAAAGTATCAAAACAAAACTGCATCAAACTGTTGAATGTGAAGCAATGCTCATGAAGAAAAATCATTAGCTTCTAAATTAAACTGAATTTGCATATTTTCAATGCTAAATGACATTATGTCTTTTGAAAATGAAAGTATATTCTCTTAGGGAATACTTGAAAATCTCTACTATTCATTATATTTACCTTTCTCTATATTTTTTACAATTTCAAAAAACGAACGACTTTTGTTAGCATTGAAAGATGTCATTTAATTGACTAAATTTAAACTTTAATTAAATCAGAGAATTGTTCTATCTGTTTAGTTTATATAAGCTGTATATCATGTCGATCTTCGATTATTTTGACAAAGAAAGTAAGACTAAATGTTGGACATCATCGAAAAGGGTTTTCTGATGGCAATTATCTGTACGAAATGAGTTCGTCTTTTTGTTTTTGTGTCTTATGACGTCTTGTCTCTAAGCGTATCTGTTATATACAGATTCCAATTAGCATTTATTGCTTATAAGAGAGTGGAGAGTGAGTTAGAAGGCATTTGATTCAGATTCTTATAGAGCATAAGTCTAGTAATGACTCTAAATGCATGACTGTGTTAAGTGCATGCGTGCATTTCAAATGTTACGCTCTCTTGCTTTACAGTTACGAGTTTTGTACTCACTTTGATGTTGGAATTATGAGTTTAGTGTTGCGTTATGTGAGGCTTATATTGCATTCGAAAAGAGTTTGACCGAAACTACACCAAACTTTATTTGAAACTTGAAAATCTCGTGCGTGTTCTGAAACTCTTATGTCATATTGAGTTTAAGTGTAAACTCTTTTATTGAAGATTTTGTTCTCAAAGTTTTTACTGTTTTATTATTATTACTGTATATGCTTTCGAATACAGCCATAAAACATTTGGTGACAAACATACACTTCGAGTATATTAACTTGTTTTCGCCCCTATTCTCCTATTCTTTTATCATCAAATACAAACTGAAGAGTATTTGAAAACTTTCATTTGGATGTAACTGTTCTGTCATTTCAATCATATCTGAGTTGAATGGCTTTCTCTTACACATTGGTGTAGAAGTATTTTCATCTTTCATGTTGTATTCCATTTAGATGAGCCCACATGTTAACAGTGTTCGTATTCACTATTTATTACCAAAACTGTATTAGTAGTAATGGTGATAAATATATTATACTAACCATTATATAAGTTAGTGCTAAATATCATTTGTTCCGAAACTAACTTTAACTAAAGTAACAAATACTAGTATACCATTCATTCGAGTTCTAATAATGATCATTTCAAGTGCTTCAACACAAGTAAGTAATAGACTTTTGTTAACGCTTCAGTAATACGATAGTAGTATATGATTCAAATTTGTTTGCATTTGACTTTGATTTTGTATCAATTTATTTTGTATCAATTTATTCTATTTTTTCAACTTTCTTCTAAATAGTCAATTAGTATTAATCATATGTTATATATTTTTTCTCTTCAATAATTCTGTGTCAACTCATGCATGTCTTTTATTAATTGATTAATAGAATAATATTAGCGAAAAATACACGAATCTCTTTGCTTTTGATTCTCATTTGGATAAAATGTTCATTTATACTAATTGTTATGCATAATGTATTTTTTTGATTTAATTGAAAATTTCTTGCACTTTTAATTGAAGTTTAATGGATAAGAGTCATTAAATTAGAACAATTAAATGTTCTTTAAAAAGCTAAAAGTTCATGATAAATAAAACTTAGAATGTTATGAAATCTATTCATTTCTTCAGAAATTCTCAGAATGTAATTTTTTATTGCAATTAGTTTTACTATGAATGACATTGAATTTTTTTCTAAGCGAATAATTAATAGTAATAAGGCTAATTGATTTTTTTTAAATTGAGCAATTTTTTCAGTAATCAATCGAATAATAATTATTGTGTGCATTGATTAGTGTGAAGCTTAACCTTGCATTAATATTAATACAAATTTAAATGAGAAATTGTGATAAACTGCTCAAAAAATTGATTCAAACACCTATTAATTAAGCTGTTGTACATGATTTAGTGAAGATGCTGTCTCTTAGAATAATAGAAGTAAAAAAGATTCTTAGTATTTTCTAGTGTTTTGAAAAGTAATTTATGAAAACTAATTTTCAAAATTCTTTCATAATTCCTTTGTACTTGTATTGAGTAAACGATTTAAAGAAAAATAAGTTCAGAATGCTCTAAAATTTCTGAGCTTCTGTGAGCTTGAATGGTAAGCTTCTTGTAAGAAGATAATAATTATTATTCTATTCAAGCATATTTTCTATCAAACTGTTTTCGTTGAACTGAAAGCTTATCTTGAATTGAAATTTTTTCTCGAAGTTCTGTCACTCAACCTTCGATTTGTATCCACAATTAAGCAGTTTTTATAATAACATCTTGAATACCATCTTAGCCTTCAAGGGTAGGGTTTTAGGTAATAATTTTTTATGACTTGAATAGAAAAAAATTCTTCATTAAACTAAAATTTCTGATTTCTTTGAGCGAATTTTTTCCGAGAATTTTTAACTTATTCATTTTATCTGTGAATTAATTTTATACCCAATCCAACCCGTATCCATTCTGGTTTTTATTTAAGTAAAAAACTCTTTCAGCATAATTATGTTCTGTTTATGCTCAATAAGATATTATTTTATTAAATTCACATTTGAAATGGAATAATAAAGTGGAAAACTTCTCTTAGTAAAAAAACAAACTAATGGCATATAAAATCTATATTTAACGTTTAGAAATCAAGAAATAGACATTAGAGAGCAATAATCATTAAAACATGCCTTCTCTATAGCTTCATATGAATGGACGGATTCTAAAGTATCGCTAAAAATAGTGTAATGACAAAAACGCTATATAAGTTGCACTTCAATTTCAATTCATTTTAATGTTTGAAAACTTTTAATAAACAATATTTTCATATATTTTAATCAAAAATTAAAATGAATTGAAAGTGAAGTGCAACTTATACAGCGTTTTTCTCATTACACTATTTTTAGCGATACGTTACTTTTGAATCCGTCATTTCATATGTTTTTGTCAGATTTCTTTTTTAATTATACTGATCAATAGTTTCTCACAACTATATATTAGTTTCAGATAAAAGCTATTTTCAAACTTTCCAAACAGTACTGTAATATCCAAATGAGCGGATTTTTTTTCTCGAAAAATAATTATCTGTATAAAGTTAAAGAATGTTTCGATACCTGTAAATATCGCTAAAATAATAGATCAGTTGATATTACTTTCAATAAGTGAAATAATGTCTATGCGTTTTCATTAGATACAAATTTTGATAAAGAATTATCAGAAAAGAGGAAAATTCTTATCAATAGGTTCAGAATCTGATTTTATGCGTCGAGTCTGTCTGTTTAGTCTGTCTGTAAAGCATTTAGAAGTATTTGGCACGAACTTATAAATAAAAGTAAAATGTTGTCGTCTAGAAGTATCTTTCACAAGAATTATAGAAAGCCGAATAGAATGCACGAGTGGACACTGTAAATGCACAAACGAACATAATTCAGTATGAAAAGTATATAACAGCGATTCATTCATGTTCTATTTGATGCAGTAATGCGTATGTACTCTACTATTCAATATAGTCTTATCAGTTCACTAGCTCTATCACGGGATACAAAAGAATAGTTTATCACATCAATTGGAATAAAAATGAATGAATTTATTAATTTTAAAGCAATAGAGTTGATGAGACGTGAAAAAGACTGAATCAGTGTTAATACTGATGTTTGGGTAGGGATTATGTCCAATACTGTACTTTTAATGGAGAAATTTAAACTGACAAGAATTGGAATTTGAAAAGCTTTAACGACAGCGAAAGTTTTTACGAACAAACAGATAGAAACTATAAGGGTCTAAAAATTCGGACACGAGTAGAAAAGTTATGAAATGAAATGAAAGATTACTGTTATTAATATGACATTTATTATGATTAGCTGACACACGATGTGCACTATTGTAGTTCTTAAATATAAGAGACATATTCCCATTTCAGCAAAAGTTACGCTAATGATTATCGAAAGATACTTACTATATGAAAACATGCATTTACTTCTTTTCGAAGCACACCTAAAGGCTGAACAGTGGAGGCGCCCAATTATGCATTACCTTTTTATCCTCAAAATTTCAGATTTATCTTCGGATTATTTTTGCTTAGCATAACTGATGAGATTAAATTGAAATTAATATTTTTTCATTGGTAAATATACTGCCTTTTATGTTAATAAATTAATTACGCCACTTATGCTTTGGGAATTCAAGTTGAAGCAAAATGCAGTCGTGTAGACGTTTATCTTTTCATATAACTAAATACTAATGAAAAAGTTTCTGCAAGTTTATATGTGTTTCGACATTTGGTTTCGATTTTGTCAGTTAGTATTATGTTTCACGTAAAGGTCTTTCTATTCTATCGAAAAAAATATAACTTTTAACTTATTTTATTTTCTCAGATTTGTGAAGCAGTACTTCTACTTTTATTCAATCTTATATTTATTGCTATATTAGAAGAAGCAAAAGCTGATACAAAAATAGTTTAATAGCGAACTTTTACCCTAAAGTATTGCAAAGCCTTAGAGCAGAAAACAGTACATTTTTAAAATGTTAGTTTGCATTTAAATATAGAGACTTGAGATTTACTACATTTCTAAGCTCTCATATTGCTTTCATGTATAATTGGATTCAAAAGACATCTTTTTCTAAATTATACATCTTTTTAATACTTCAAGAATGGTTTATTAAAAAAGGAAATAATTTTGAAAAGTCGGTACATTCATGCAAAATACACCACAATATACAATATAATTGATGCTCTTTATGTTGAAGGAATAAGAAAATTGATTTTAGTCATTCATTTGTGAGTTATATGAGCAAATTTTTTGTATGTTAGTTTGTTAATTCATAAAAGTTATTTCTCGTAAGAACATATATTGCTTATTAAATAACTACAGTATATCTGTTATAGTAATAATGAGAAGATTGAATCACATATTTTTAGTTCATATTGTGCAACAAAGACAGCTCTTGGATTTGACAACTCTGTCAGTCTGTCTCAACTGACTTTTATATTGTTTAATAAGGCATTGTAGAGAAGGTTCAAATATTGATTGAATGAGGATTCCATCGAATTTTGAACAAGAGGATCTATGAGAAAGAGTTAATACAATTAAGATCTAAACATGAGTTCATGAAATTTTGAACAAGTGGTTCTATTAGGAAGTGTTGTAATACTGATTCAATTAATAGCTTTCAATGGGATTTTCTACTTGTGATCAAAATCTAGTTAAGATATTTTCAGGTCATTCTTGTTTTATTTTTCTTATATTAAATTCTCGTATTATATTCATGACTACGTTTCTGAAATTTCATTATGATATCAATTTTGCATTAAATCAAAGTTGACTTATAAGCTATGCTAAATTTCAAAATTACTGTATCTGTAGCTATGATAACAATAATACTTCGAAATAATATCGATCAAAATTATTACTTGAGTACAATTAATTCTGCAATTTCGACCTCAAGGCTATTTACCGTTAGTTTTACTATCAATTTAACGATTGCAGACATGCATCGAGATTAATATTTAGAGCACTCATGTATCAAATATGCATTTACACTATTTCAACGATAGGTATTGGATAAGTTTTAATTGAAAACTAAAGGTAAAAAGAGGGAGAGCTATCATTAAATGATAAAATGATGATTTCCTCCGAATTCCATAAGCTATAAACTAAGTTCAAATATATTAATACTTGTAATTGAAGAGAAATCAAACACATACGAAAAAGGCTACAATAAATTCATTTTAGTCCTTAATGTTAGGCCTAAATGCATATGCAATGGATTGTTTTTGTAGGTTTGGTTCATACTTTTTGATCCAGACTTGAATGGAATTCTCTTTCAAGATAATAATAATCTCTTTCTTTCGGGTATTTCGATCCTATTTTCTCACTCACTTCATCTTCTCTTTTATTGTCTATTTCCAGCTTTTTCTATCGTCAACATTGGATTTCATCAAATTCTGCGATACGATTAAGCCTTTTATTGATGGAACTTTAGTTAACTTAAAGCACAAATGCCTATCTTTTGTTCATAGAAAATGTGTTTAAAATGTTCTGTAATTCACTATTGAATAATTGAGTAAATTTCATTTTCAAAAATAGTGGAACATTATTGGCAGCAATATAGCCATTAATAATAGGTTACTTTATGGATCGATTAATTAATTATAAGTAAAAATAGTATATTTTCATAATCCAATCAATCAATTTCGATGACTGCTTGTGTCAATTCTGTGATTTATGTTGTGTTGAAATGAAACGCTCGATCTTTTTGGCTGTAGTTGTTTGAAATTTAACGATAAGACTAAGTATTGAGTTGTAATGCGTTCGAAGCCGTATGTTTTGGTTAAAAAACTCTAAAATTATAGTGAGTCAGGTAAACAAGTGATTAGTACTAAAAATCTGTTCAAGATGATCATAGTGAAAAGCTTGGATTTCCTCAAATTAATAACCAAATTACATCTATTATTTGACTAACAAAATAATTAATATTGATAAATGAAACTTTATCAAAATGCTGACGTCTGTCACTTTGATTGAGAGCGATTGCTGAGAATATTGTACATTAGGGATAAATACTGTATGTTTATTGAACTCATTGCATGATTCCTAAAATAGGTTTCTTATTCATAAAATAGAAGGTTAACTAGAAATACAAAACCAATATTTCCTCTTTTGATCAATTATTTTATTTATTTTATCATCAATTCAACGAAGTATTTACTATAATGTTTGCGCAATTTATATTAATGATGCCTCTCTTGTGTCATCAAACGTTTTAATGTCCTCTCGTTTTATGCTCTTTTTCTTTCTTAATAACAGTCTTTTTCTTCAATAACAAATCATTATGATTTAGTTCAAAGCATTTTTCTTTAGAATGCGTTTGTCTTTTGCTTTATTTTATTGTTATTTTGAATTTAAGTGCTCCTAAAATACTTATTTTTGCAGAAAACAATACCTACCAATGCATAAACTATTCGTATTTAGTATTTATTTATTTCTAATTTGGATGATTCCAAAAGCACAACAAAAACATTATTTGTATGCAATGGGGATTTCATTTCCTCTTAACAGCGAGTTTTTTGCAACACTTCAAAGTCTGTAACTTTTTTTCCTCTTTTAGAGTTTTTATTAACCAAAACTTTTCAGGCAAAGAAATTGTCACAATTTTAGAAACTTATGAAAAACTTGTTCAGCTGTCAATTGGGTTCGATATTAACTTTGAAATCTTGGGGAAAACAATATAGAGTCAACCGGTTTTCGATGACAAATTTGCTTCATTAAAAAAATATTTGATTTATCGACATTTTTCATTTCGTTAAAACTCCTGATCATTTCCAGATTTGATAATTCATATTCTTTAAATGCATAACTATTCAAAATTAAATATGAATAAAAATAATGCTTGTCTTTTATTCATCCTCTTGTATAGAATTGAAATGCAATTATTCACCGATTATTTAACGAATGTTTCAAAAGAATATTTGCTTTATTTGAGTGCATTCAACAGATAAACAAACAATTTAAAAAAAGAAAAAGGACTTCAGCTCGTATTGAAGTGATAATGAATTTATGGATAATCTTGTTTCTTAATTGAACTCATAATCGAATGAATATTTTTAATTTTTTAAAATTATAATACCCTTAAATTGAATTTCTTGTGAATAACTTTGAACTCTGAAAAATAAAACCATGAAATTTGTTTTGATGGAAATTTGAACTCAAGCTTATTTAACTCGTTTTAATCAAAATTTATTTAAATATGCAAACAAAACATCAAAAAACAAACTTTTGTTTGGAATGTTAGTAACTTATAACAATTTAATTTATTCAAACTCGTAAAATGAATCACAAAAACCACTAATGAATGAAAATTGTTCACAAAATAAGTTAACTTTATGCTACCCTTTCGTGATTCCCAATTGAATTTTTTCCATTAGAAACATATTATCTTTTATACAGTTTTCATGCAAAAAAGGAATCAAACAATTCATGAATAATCATAAGATTGAGTAACTTTTGAGCTATTTTTAAATTAAATGATTCCCTTCGGGAAATTATTCTGGAGTGAACAACATTTCCAATTCTATTACTAATTTCTTTATAATTATCAGTATAATTTATTTTCGAAACTAATTTAGAAAAAATATTAGAATATAAGCAATAGGACTCGATCCTAACTTTTATGAGTAATAATTCGAAAATCAATTCTAATTAGATATCACAAAAATACATTTTTCGAAAAAAATTTACTCCAATATTGAAGAATTGATTATTTTTGTAATAACTTGTCAAACAAATTAAAATTTTCGAGTTATAAAATACAGTTCAGCTTTGAATGTTTGGTTATAAAAAAGTTGATTTAAAATATGTCTCAGAAATCAAAAACATATTTTTTGTATGAATCTTTCATATTTAGAATTCACTGTCTTTTATTATGAAATATATAGTGATTTATCTGCAAAATTAATTTTAAGGCAAGAAAATAATTTTTTAAACTGTTATCAGATATTTTGTAAATAACTTTAGCAAACAGTTGAAATAATTTTTGAAATAACACTAAAATTTTGAATTCTTAGGATTATTATTTTGAATATTTCAGCTAATTTTGAAAATCGATAGATATTCTGATAAAACACAGTTTAATTGAAGTTTAGGAAATGAAGTTTTTTAGATGAAAAAATATCTTTTCATATGAATAGAAAAATTGATAGAAATTCAAAATGAAATTCATAAAATTGCAAACCTATAGTCGGTGATTAAGGTTTTGAAAATGTTTGAATAGAAATGTATTCATGTTTTGCTATTTTTTCCAACTTTATTTGAAGCTCAAGTTTTTCTGACACCCGTCAACTTTCTGTTTTTCATTATAATCCTCATGTGGCTCAACAAATGTTTGCATCATATAATCCTTTTATTTCATTATTTTATGTACAGTAAAGTCTTCAAATTCTGCATTAAATTGTTTAATATGAGAGTTTTACTGAGCTATCAAAATAATAAGATTATGAGAATACAGAAAAGATAGGCTTTAACTGAATTTCATTTCTCGATGAGGGGTCTGCTTATTCTGCATTTGCTTCAGATTTAAAAGCAAATAAATTTTCAAAAACCTAAAATAAATCTATTTAATAAGATATTATGGAATCAAAGATAACCAAATTGCAAAATATAGTACTCTTTATTATGATAATGATATTTATTGCAATGCATTAAAGTTGCTGATTATATGTTAAACTTAAGCCCGAAGTATTCTCAAGCGATTACCCAAACTTGGTTTAAAGCTTAGATATTCTCAAAGAATATGTCTTTATTAAAGCAGCAATCGATAAGTCAGAAGAGAATAAGAATCGAGTTCTTCAAAATAGCATTTAGATATCGACTGCTTTTTTGTTGCTCTGAATCTAAAATACAAACTTTATGTGGATTTCTCCAAATTCTTGTTTGCAGTAAAATTTGTATTTAACAAAGTAATAGAAACTCACAATCAATTTTATTTGGAATTCTTATAGCGTGAAAATCATTCATCAGTTTTTGAAGTTACATCATTTGCAACAATTGAATGTTACACAGAATTTAATATGAATAAAGTTTTTTACATCGTCTGAATAAGTTTACTTTATTATATAACTCATCAAATTCAATAAACTTTATGTTTACATTCCTTTCTTTCCTTTCGATATTAAATCTTTTCCTGTACTTATTTAAGTAATTTTGTTATACAATAGTTCTCAAAAAATAAGGCCATTTATAACATTATTTTTATGTGCATAAAAGCGTTTTTTATGCTTTGTTTGTTTTAATGACAAATAAAGTTATTAAATTCTAATGTTACGATTTTATGTTTCAAGAATTTTAAAATGTTTCATTAGAATTGATATATAATATAATTGTGGATTGTTTGACGATTTTTTGGAAATCGAATAACAAACTCAGTGAAATAGACGATCTTATATTACCCTATTTTATGTTCTATTTAAGAAATAATTGAGAGCGCAAATAATAAATATTGAATAAATAAATGAACAAATTCAGTATTCGATATGAATGAATTTAACACTACTAACTGTGCAAATCAATTATTCAGGTCTTTTTAAACATTGATCTTTCTTAATGACTGAAATTTGATAATGATATGAATAAAATTTGTTTTACATTGAATAATATTTGAAACTTTCTTTTCGCTATTATTGCGTGAACGGAGCCAAGCGTTAGAAATAATAAATTGAAAACGTTGAAAATTTGAGATAGTTAAAGGTAAAGGATAATCTTCTGCTTGTAAGACATTGTCTAAAAGTGTAATACACAACCTAAATTTGCAGTTAAGCCTACATCGCCTTTTTTCCTCAACCCTATAAGATTAGATTATGCACAAAAGATAACTTTTCCGATACATATTGCAGAGTAAAGAAAATCCATAACTTCATTCATTAATATAATATTCATATTTATTATTTATCATAATTCATGATAAATTTTTAGTAAATGACATAAATATAAGACCTTTTTGACAATTATGTTATATATATACTCAAGTGGTTTATCTATTGATTTAGTGACAAATGATAAACGGCTCAACACAAATCAAAGCCTTTCAAAAGTAAAAGTTGATCATTCAGATTTATAACTTAAAATCGTTACTTTATTTTATAAAAACCTAAATATCAGTAGATAGACTTTTTTCAATTAAATTTTTGATTTCGGGTTTGAATCCTCAAAGTTTTCAACTGGAACATCAATTTCTCTAATTTTGTTAATCCCCAACTATTGTCGTCTTTAGAATTAATTAGTAGGAAATGTTCACTCATCTTGTCTATCCAGCACTTGAATTTTGTAAAGTGATAGATATAAGTATTGAGTGGAAACTGCATAGACGACACCTTTAACTCTTATTTTTTATTATAAACTAAAACATTTTCACATTGGTAACATGAAATAATTAGTAAAAGCTCAGGTTTTTCTTGATTAGTGATGTTGATCCCCAGCTCACAAAAGCTAAAAATTGAGCTTAAGCCTCTATTCTTGAAGATAAACCTGTAAAAGAAGCTTCATTGTATCAAAAGCAGCTCAAATTTTGATTCCTATTTCAGCTCTCAAGCTTTCGCTCTTCAACCAAAGTTAATACAGTTTCTTAAATACAAAATTTACTCTACAATAGTTTAATTTTTACAATATTTTTATCCAATAGTAAGCTTGAAATCAAATTGTTTTGTTTGTTACATGTGATCAAACATGAACAAAAACATGTAACAAAATATGTCTTTTTGAATTTATTCCGATGTTAAGTTCAATTAAAAACTATAATTTTGATTCATTAACCTTTTACATAGAGTATCAATTTCTTGATTAAATTTAATGAATTCGCATTATTTTTCACTTCATACAAAAGTTTATAGGTTAGAGTCATTTAAGTATACTATAGTGTCATGTTTAGCCTTTTGCAATCACTAATTGGGTTATTAATCACGTTTGCAGTACTTTTAAATCTCAAACTTATTCAAACAATTTTCTGTTATTTTTAAAAAATAATTGGCTTTCACTTGCAATAATATTTCGCTATTCAAAAGTTAAATTTATATATCGAGTAAATGCCATGAAATTAGTTCTAACAATCGTATTATTGTGTACATTAAATAGTGAGTGATTTACTAGTATTAACTCAGCTTTGGTTTCAATAAAGTATATGATTTGTGTGATGTTTGCTCTAATTTAGATAATTATAATACTGAACAATAGATAAAATACTTTCTAACTGATAAAAGTAAATGACAGAATTAAATGATAAAATAATGTTTACTATCATTCAAGAATTGGTACACTTATAAATCTCAAGTGTGCAAAATCTGTTGAATGTAAGATTATAAAAAGCTTTGATTAAAGAATGCCAAAAACATAATTTCTAGTTCAGTTCAGAGAGAAATCGGTGTATTCTCTTTTCACTGAATTTAATTTGAAATAAATTTTTATTAAATAACAATTTGAAGCTTTGATTCAACTTCATTTGTCATGATATCTTGGAGTTTTTGATTTTGGAATTAGGGAAAAGAATAGTTACAATTGAGGACTGGAATGCAATCAGTTTACTAGCTTTAACATTCAAAATTAGAAGGCCTTAACTCTAAATCTTTACAATAA
>JAQFXV010001709.1:0-12506 GCA_034694065.1 Camisia spinifer | reverse complement strand
AGTTTTACAGTTACGCTTTTACAACATATAATGATTGACAACTTATGAATGAAATCATTGAAATTTTTCATTGAATTTATTATTTTCGGGCTCATCGGGCTCTTCGGGCCGCCCGATATTTCTGGCGCTCTGTCCAGCCCGCCCGAGCCCGACTTTTTACCCTCAAGCCCGGGCCCGCCCAATGCTCATCTCTAGTGGGCACTATACTAACCACTAGACCACACTGCCTACGGTCATAATGTGTTCTCTATTGTAAAGTTGATAAAAAACCTAAACTTTGAACTGAATTTAAACACAATTAAGAACCTCATTGGCACCAAATAAAAATTTATACCATATAAGGGGCATACTTTTTATTATATAATAAAAAAAACTGAAAATTAATTTCAGAGCGAAAAATACTGCATCGTCAGTTTCAAGGGATTTTTAGACTCCTACCCCCTATTCAAGTACGAATTTCCATATTTTCGCCGTGCTTTTCACAGACTATCTTGACCCCCTCCTCCCCCTTGATTGAGTTCGTACTTTTTGGCCGAGCCCTAACTCTTTTATCATTGAAATTCCACATTAAAGGTTGGGTTAGTTAGGTTAGGTGAAGCAGAATGCGCGCGGATTCCAACACTTTTCAAATTTAATAATTGATAAATCATAATTATATCAATATATTCGTATATGTTAACAACGACGCAACTGTTAATAGAGGATGTCGTACAACCAATTACCAGCACACTCTTTAATTGGAAGTCACCTTTTAAAACACTAGTTATGACTTAAAACAAAAAATTGAATACAAAAAACAATTCATAAATGAATGAGTTATCAAAAATTTATTTAATGAATTGACTCATTGAATGATTAGATTCAAGTCAAAAATTATAGATAAATTATCAGTTTATACAAAATTTCATTACAATCAAACATTTTAGAACTTTTAAATTTGTGGGTTTCGAAGCAATTATGAAAAACTTTTTGAAAAAGTGAACTCATTCTCACTTTAATTTAATTGAATCGCAATAAACATTTACCTCATTCAACACTTTCTCACAATAATTGTTTTACAAAAGAATAGAATAAATAGTTTGTTCGAAATAATTTTGAATATAATATTAGTTTAAATGAGTATTAAATGCAATAATAATGAGCAAAATCTGTTTAAAAACAAAATTGAATATAAAATTATTGAATGAAATGAAATGTAATGACAATAAAGTGTTAAATAAAAGTACTGTTAATGAAGAGAATGTGAGCATTGATTCCAATTATTGCTCACAAATTGAATCACAATTAAAATGTGATTCAAATTCAAGAGAACAAAATAGAGAGAAAAGAGTTATTGAATCGAAAATAATGGGATTAAATGGAGAAATGTTTGCCATTAAATCAGACCAACGCTTGTCGTGGATGTCAAGAGATATTTGTAATTATACTCAATATAAACATAAGAACTCATCCAATAAGACATTCAACAAAAGATTCGACAAAAATAAAAATTGTAAAAAATTGTTTAAACAAACAAATAATGAGTTAATAAAAGAAAACAAATCACAAATTAATCGAAATACGAATCAAACAATCTCTCAATCGATTAAAAAAATTCCGAATATTTTTCAATCAATTGGAAAAATCGGCGAAAAATCTGATGAAAATTTGATGAAATCGAACGCTAAAAAAGAAAATTCAATAAATTATTGTTCAGATGAGAGAAAAGATAAAACTTTGATTGAATTGAAAGCCGAGAAAATTTATGAAAGAATTAAACTTTTGAATAAAACAAATATCGAGCGAAATAATAATGAAAATGTGATTCAATTGAGAAATAAAACAAAACCATTAATGAATCGAAAGGTTGAACAAAATCTTTACAAAAAAATTATTCAAATAAGAGATCAAACGACTAATAAAATAATGTTTTATCCATCGATTCGAATAACATTTGAAAACATTGATGAAAGTTATGGTAAATCTTTGTTTGAAAAGAAAACAAAACCATTTTTTGAACAAAAATGTGATTCAAGTTTTGAAAATATAATAGAAATAAGTAATAAAATGAAAGCTAACACTAAAATGATTAAAACGATTCCTCAAATAATTATTAAACGTGAGGTTAAACCATATATTGAACCAAATGTTTCACTCAATTCATCAAAAACTCAAAACATTGGTTCAAAAAGTTGCAAAAGTGGTATCATTTCAACTAAAGTTTCGATCAAAAGAGTTTTTCTCTATAAAAGTAGTGATGAAGAGAACTAATAGTTACCAAAAATACTTTTTATGATCAATTAATTTACGATACATTATGTTTTGATTACTTGAATAATGTGTTTAATTCAGAACAGGATTCCGACCACTTTTGAGACCTTTATTGAATTTGATTTTAAATTGTGTTAACCAACAAAGCCTTATGTCTATGAATCAAAGTTAGAACTTTAGAATTAAACAAATATTTGACTATCAATACTGTCTTATCAATGATTCATTTATTCTTATTTTTCTTATTCTTTTTCTTATTCATTTATTCTTATTCTTATTTGAATTTGTGTTTTCATTTTTGACAGTACTTATTAAAAGTTAGTCAATCAATAAATCATTGATAAAAAAAAGTATTCAATCAAATGATATAAAATAAAATTACAATTTCTTGTTATCTAATTTATATTATTTACTCTATTAATTGATTAATTTTATTCACTTTTTTCAATGATTTTCATTTTAAATAATTAAAATGATTTTTCTAATGATTCTGAGAGAAAAAAGTTGATTCTCTTTTTCTGAATTAATTAATTATTTGTGCTTATTATTAGTCGAATGAATACAATAATTAATAGTTGTGTTGCTTATCATGTGATTAGTAATTAATATTATAAAAAATGAAGCCATAAATTATTTTTTAATTGAATATCAAATTATTGCCAAATAGATCTGATATGGGTTTAAATAATAGAAAATTGCAAATATGTTCACTACAAAGAAAGCGTATATTTGTTCAGTATTTTTGATATTTATTTCATTCAATTGCATAAACGGTATGATTGAAAAAAGTTATTTAGAATTAAATGATTTATTTATAAATTAAAAAATTGATCACAAGAATAAAACTGTTTTCGAGATAAACAGAATCGAAGTCAGAGCCTATAGAAGGACATGAATGTGGAATCAGAAAAGTAAAGACAAATATATCGAGTTCTAGTTTTTTGGGACGAATAGTTGGTGGTAGAGATGCGGCACCGCATGAGTATCCGTGGGTGGTCTCACTTCTTATCTTCTCTAATAAGTTACAAAAAGTCAAATTATTTTGTGGCGGAGCTCTTCTTAACAGAAATTTGATAATAACAGCGGCTCATTGTGTTAATTTGTGAGAATTTACGATAATATAATATATTAACTCAATTTAGTTTTGGTGTAAATATTTTTCTTAATGTAAGGTATAATTAATTAATCGTCATTTTTTATGTAAATATTAAGATTCGACGCCGGATATGAAGAGCAGTTGATTATAAAATTTGGAACAAATCATTGGAAAGATGGAAGTTCGGAAACACGAATTGCATCTCTTGTAATATTACATCAAAATTGGATGAAAAAAGAAAATAAGAACGATATCGCACTCGTCATGTTTGACAATCCAATCGATTACAAAACTGACTCAAATGGAAATTACATAATAAATAATATATGTTTACCGCCGACTAATTTCAAATCAGATGGTTTTGCTATTTTGACAGGTTTTGGTCAATTGGGAGTAAAGAGTAATAAATCGCCTGATTTTTTGAGAAAAGTTGAATTACCGATAATTCCAACCGAAATGTGTCAAAGTATTTATAAACAAAAAATGACTATAATTGAGGATTCAATGATTTGCGCCGGAAATATGGAACACAACTCTTGTCTCGTAAACAATTTTTCTTTAAATATTACTTTAATATTGAATAAAGTTGTGCTCATATTTTGATTTCAATCATAATTAAGGGCGATTCAGGCGGGCCTTTATCTTATGTGCTTAACGGAAAAATGGTATTTTTTTAGGCATTCTTCAAAACTTTGAATTATAATAATTATCTTAAGCTCGTAATGATCTACAGGTCGTTATTGGACTCGTTTCATTTGGTCCTAATAAATGTGGAACAACTGTATATCCATCAGGTTATACACGAGTTTCCAAATATATTGACTGGATATCAGAAAACTCTCACGAATTGTAACTATCATTATCTATTAGTCAAGACTTTTTCCCACTATTTATCTCAAATATTTCACTTATTTGTAAATCAATATAAATTATTGTAAAACTATAAAAATCATTAATAATAAACTGAGCTGAATATCATTCAAGCGAAGCGTTTTGAATTTTTGGCCAACATTTGGTTTTCTATTTTATATTTTTCGAACTCTATTTATCTATTGATGAAAACTAGTATAAGATAATTTTCATAAAACTTAACTCAATTTAAAGTCAAACTTAACAGTTTTAAACACAATATTATGGTTAATAAATATAGATATAAATGTTCATCGCAAAAAGTCAATCATTTGTAAAAGCCTATGAATGATAGGTTAAACTTAGAGTCCTTATCAATCCCATAAATACTTTTACAAGATCTCCAATTTTCGCTATAAGTTTCCAGTTTTTGAGAATAGTCTCCAGTCCAATACCTTCCATGAAAGTTAAATCTCCAGTTTTTGACTTAAAATTCAACTAAAATTACAATTTTTTGGAGGTAAAGTCCATCTTTTCAAATAGAAAAAAGATTTAGGTAAAGAAGTATCTGGAGTAATTTGCATTAAAGTAGAATTTGCAATGACTGGTTATGAGTTTGCAAACTAATTTTGGGACTCTGACCTACAATATGCTGCAATGCATTAAAATCTCTTTTCATGATTTTTTTTAAAAGAAAGAAGGTTTGATGTGGTTTTGAATAAAATTCATTAAGTCCACTACAAAATTTTTTTATTAGAAATATAAGCTTTCTTTTAATTTGAATTAGCCCACTCTTCAAATACACACTAAATATTTTTTCATTAGTGACTTTTTTGCAATAAACATTTACTTTTATATAAGGAATTCGATATATTGAATATTGTAAATTTATATTTAATTTGATGTAGTTTTTAGTTACCATTTGCTAGAAATTATAATTATGTTGATTAAAACTAAAATAACAAGTATTTACTCAATTATTCTAATGATTATAATTTTTTCTAATACTTTAGCAAAAATAGTTAAAACCGGTTCAAGTAAAAAACCTATAATTTATACTAAAATCTTATAAATTAATGTTTGAACAGATATCGAAATCAGACTTTATGAAAGTGAACACATTTATAGTTTTGAT
Source organism: Camisia spinifer (assembly GCA_034694065.1). Taxonomy (NCBI): domain Eukaryota; kingdom Metazoa; phylum Arthropoda; class Arachnida; order Sarcoptiformes; family Camisiidae; genus Camisia; species Camisia spinifer. Next base: position 7,176 of record JAQFXV010001709.1, on the reverse strand, counting down.
CAGTTAGTGATCATTTTAGTCGATTAAAATGTTGATAAACAGTTTTCAAAAAGATCATAAATATCAAAACTAATAATGAGTTCATTTATTATATCTATACATAGTGTAAATTACGAATATTTTGATATCTATACTTTACAACAAATTATTTTAAGTATAGCATTATTAAAAGGGAGTTCAGACACAAATCTGTTTATTGCTAAAAATCCTGAACGTGGTCTCAGAAAGATTAACAACCACTGTTCGGCAATAGGGGAATGACTTAATGTTAAAAAATGGCATAGTTTTTTACATAGTTTTTGGCACACATTCCGGCCGAAAAAATTTCAAAACAATGATAAAATAGTGTCATAAGCTATTTTCTAGAAATTTATTTAGAAAATTTATTCTTAATAGTTTATTATAGAACTTTTTATGTACAATGTGAAGATTGATTAATAGTTGAATTATATTAATTATTTTTGAAACTGATAAAAATTGAAATTATAAGTAATATTATTATTCAAAAAAACATTCATTCATAATCTTCTGGTTCCAAATCTGATTCGGGTTCCTGTTCAGCATCAGAACCTTTCGTATCATAGTCAGAATCATCGTCTAGTTTTTGTTTTTTGATGTGCAGACCTGTAATGAATTTTTTTAGAGAAATTCTGATTCAAAATTATGAATTCACCTCCTCTGTTGGATTCATCATCTGTAAGCAAATTGCCTTTTTCGTGCCACTCTTTAGCGTAATAGGTTGAATCGAATTGACTGAGCCTTTTGCTTCCATTCTCTCTAATACGAGCGAGAGCATCAACTGTTCTGGGATTTAAATTATTTCTTTTCTTATCCTTTATATAGTTGATTACAGAAAACCCTCGTTCACATTGTGTAGATCCGATGGGCAATGTAAGAACACCTATTATTGTACGTAATAGAGGACTCAAAATTATTTGACGGGTTTTAAGCTTTTTAGTCTAAAAATCTTCTAAACGACTATATTTATTCGCTGAAAAGTTCTCGTTTTCAATGATTTTGATAAGTAAGTTTTTAAAATCACTTTGAATTTCAGAGCAGTGATCTGTAAGACCGAATATTTTGCACATTTTTTTCATTTCTTCTAAACCATAAGTTTCGAGTTCAGCTTTATCAAGTGGAATTAATTTTGGCTAAAAAATTTGCAAGAATTCGAAATCAGTAGTTGGGAAGTAATATCTTATTTCTCTAATAATGCTGTCAATAAGAGTGTCCCTGAATTTACTTAACGGTTCCATATCATCATAAAGTTGGTAATTTCTGAATGTAATATTGAAATTTTCTAATGAATTGGAATAAACTTTAATTGTTTTGCTTATGTAACAGGACTTATGAAACTCATTCAAGTAAATTTTATAAGAGAATTTCAATGATTCGATTTTTCCCACAAGACTATTGATTAGAGGATTGATGCTTGCAATCAAACTTTCTCTATTTTGCATTTTTCAGATGTTCTTAAAATAATATTTAAAATATCAGCAAAAAATGCATAACATGAACAAAGTTTTTTCCTTTCAAAGTTTTAATAAGGGTGTCAGCTTTTTTCTTTGTATTCAAATCAAATTCATTTGATCCTTTAATGTAATCTAGAGATTTCACTAGTAAATCATATGACTTGATTATTCTAATTATTGAAGTGAGTTCAGAACTTATCCGTCTATTTTGAAAAACATTGTTAAATCTGTAAATTTTTAGCCTAAATTCTTTTGCTATAATCTCAAGTTGTGCAGTTCTATTATGTGAATGGCCGTAGAAAAAAGTTGCCAAGTCTTTCATGTACCCTTCAATATCGGCGATGCTCTGAAATTTCTTATATGAATGATTCAATGCCAATTGTAGACGATGTGGACAGCATTTTATTTTTACTAATTCACGATAGCTTGGAATGACCCAATCTCTAAAACGAGCAGATACTGAATTCCCTTCTCAAGACATTACTGCTTCTGAGTCGGATATGAAAGATATAAGGTTTGTTTTAAGATAATCTTCAATTTTATCTTCTCTAAATGCTTCAATAGTATGATTGAAAATACTTTCTGCATTTTCAGAAACACCTATTTTCAGTAATCTATAGAATTTGGTCTGGATTTGATTGTTCCTTATTGGAACTAAATAACATATCATTAGATGATTATTACTTCGATCAGTCGTCCCATCATTAGAGAAACGGGCCCGGCTGTACTTATTAAATCATTAAGAAAATCTGAATGCATTTTATCACTAATGAAAATGGACATTCTTTTTGCTCCTTCAAAATTACCATGATGTTTTCCCATGTTAACATTATTCATTTTGAGAAATTCTACAATGTAAGAATGGCTATTGAAAGGCAGGTCTATTTGAATCTCAGTGAAAACCGTCAACATGATTCGCGAAGTAACAGTCAACTGAGTAGAAGTTAGTTCTTTATCGAGTCTCATTTGTTCAATCAGCGTTATCATTCTTTTTTCTCTCAAGTGTTTTAAAATAAGGTTATGCATATCAGAAATAAATTACCATTCCTTTGCTTACTTGAGCTTAATGTTCCATTCTCTCTGGCAATGTAAGGAATGTAATCCGGATTGGTGTACATTTCATGGGAATGTCTATAACAGATACGACACCTAAATGTTGACTCTTTCGGGTTAGACTCTTTGAAAATGTATTCAAACCAGAATTTCACATTATCTCTTTGTATTGTAACAGTTGATAACAGTTTGTTTTGATGCGTTCGAATCAAATCTAACCAACGATCTTCAAAATAAATTGTTATTTCCCATTAATTTATTTCATTAATTTGATTTGATTCAACAAAATTTTCAAATTCGATTTGACTATGGAAATTTTCGACAACAGAGTTGGGACAAGTTTCTAACTCCTCGTTTTCTAAAGTTTCTAATTTTTCAATCTCAGTGTCAATTATAATCCTTCCATCAATACATGTATTCTCTTCATTAGGGCTTGAATCAGTTACTTTGAATAAACTCGATTTGAAGGTTTCCATCTCTGTTTCTTTTGATGAGTCACATCTACTGATTGACTTATACTCTTCGAGTGGTTTAAGAACATAACTTTTCATTTTATAAGGTTCATGTAAATCTTCATAAAACTTCCAATAGTAAACACCTGCGCTCTCTTTTCTAAAGACGACCATATCTTTCAATGACTTTTTAATAATGTATTTAAGGTTTTCAAATGTTTCTAGATATTTTTTGATCAAAATTAATAGAATTACTTTCATCAGATACCAGTTGGATGGCATAAGGAATATTTTTTTCATCTATATTATTAACCTTTATAAAAGCGTGCTGTACTCTATTCAATGTACTTCCTGAATCCTGGTCTCGTATCATCTACTCTTAGATCACAAACCACATTTTTACCACAAACAGTGAATAGACCATTATCATTGAAGTAAAAATCGTTGAGGTGAATAATAAGTTCTAGTGTCGGTGATTGAAATTCCTTATCAAAAATAATGCCTAGTATTTTGTAGTTGTTCATTTTGACATTTTTTTCAGTACCAATTGATTTTAATTCGATGAAACTTTCATCGTTCAATTTAGCAGAAATTTTCATGTAGATTTCATTCATTCTGATGACATTTTGATCACCAGTAAAATTAGAATCCAAAAACGGACTGTAATCATCGACATTAGATCCTAATTTAGGCTCCACCTTATCATTCCTAAGATATTATCTAACTCTTATGAATTCGAAAATAATATCTTATTTTTCTTACCTGTTTCCGATATCATTGGATTTCTTAGAACTAGTACTCTGAATATTATTGGGTTCAACGATTCCTATATGGCTACCTCTTTGTGATTTTATTGAACAAATGCCAAGATTTGCGCATTAGATATACAACAATATTTATACCAGAAATATCTTTTTTCTAATACAAATTGAAAAAACACTTCAAATACTGTTATAATATGGATTTTTAATAATATGTCTTGCAATAATATTTTTTGAAAAAAAATTCAAGTAAATAGCTTATGACATGCTATTTGAGATTATTTTGACCGGAATGTGTGCCAAAAACTATGTGGAAAACTATGCCATTTTTTAACATTAAGTCATTTCCCTATTGCCGAACTGTGTTAACAACCCTATTAAGGGAATCGGATTGGGACGTATTGTTGGTGTTGAAGAAGCTCAACCTAATGAGTTTCCCTCTGGCAGGTCTCACATCTTGTGTTTTCAAATAAAAACAAAAATTATAAATTATTCTGTGGCGGATCTCTTCTAAACAACCAAATTGTTTTAACTTCTGCTCAATGCGTTCATCTGTAAGTTTCAAACTATTATTATATTGAGTATCGTATTATTATAAATAAACTAATGTTCATATTATTGTTAAAAATATAATAGTTTATATCATTGATGGAATACAAAAAGAAACCTTTGAAAACCTTCAAAATATAAAAGGCATATTCCAATACAAAATAGATTCAATATTAAACTGATTGCTAAATATTTGATAAAAATTTTCAAAACTTAGTAATTTTGAACTCATGTAAAAGCTTTTAATTTTTTGTGTTAAACTTATAAAATAAATATTTATTTGAAACAATCTTTCAAACTTGACTTTACTGAAAACAAACTCAGTGTTTAAGGAAAAATAGATTTAGAGTTCGATAAAGTTATTAGTCATCCACTTTTGTTTTATCTGTGAGTTAAGCCCTTTGTAAAATGAAGGTTATCAAAAGAGTTCTTTTTGCATTCCATTCTTCATATACTAAAAGTCATATATTGAAGAAATAAAATCAGTTCACAATATATTAGCTGAGAAGTAAGTGTTACTGGTATTTAAAACTTGTTCACTCTATTAAAATTAGTTTTGTTGGAAATGAAGATCAATTGATGTAAAATTTGGAAAGACCAAAAGGCTTAAGAGAGGCGATCGGCGAAAATGATTGTACACCGGAATGGAATAGCAAAGAAAATAAGAATGATATCACCATTATTACACTCGACGACCCGATTGACTATAAAACAGACTCGAAAGGAACGTATATTATAAACACCATATGTTTACCCACAACTAATCAAAAAATTAAATCAACGGGTATTTCGTCTGGTTTTGGTCTATCAGGCAATAGAACTGAAGTTCCTAAAGCTTTACTTAAAGTCGATTTGCCTATTGTTCCACATAATATTTGTAAAACTAATTTTGCGAAAAAATTTAATATTATTGAGGATATGATGTTTTGTGCGGGAATGGATGGAACCCGAGCTTGTAAGTTATCATTTGGTCTAAATTAACAGTCGGTATCCATTCTCAATCGATAGATATTCAGAGACATGTTTATTAGTATCTCTGTCTGTATTAAATAAAACATTTTAAAGGTTCGATTGAGTTCAAGTGATTGTACATCAATTCAGAATGATTTCAAATGTATGCCTGTCATAAATAAAGGAAAGGTGAAAATTTTGGTGATTATTATAGCTTTACTGGAGTAAAGTATAGTGAATAATATTTTAAGTAAGCAATGAATGAGCAAACTCTTAAAATTTTGCTCTCTATACATTCCTTTATGACTCATGATAGTATAATTATTTGAACTCAATTGTACTGTAAGTGTTAAAGGGAAGGAACAATGCGCCTCATTGGCTACACTTCGTTTCGTCTAAATTCAAAATGTCTAAACCCTGTTTAGTTACCCTAATTCTCTGATTGCTGAAATATTTAACCCATTTTAGAATTAGTTTTAAACTTAACTTTTTTTTATTATTAAAAATTAAATAATTTTTAGGAAATTTTTAAATAAAAAGGAAAGCTCATTCAATAAACGCTCTATCACTTTGCACTTTACAGTGTACTAAAGTTTACACACAATTCTTAGAAATCAAATACCAGAACAATCCCTAAGGAATATCAAACATGTTCTGAGGATTAAAGCTCAATGAATAAAAGTTGCTTTTATTTCATTCAAATATTTTACGAGAAATTTGTCAATTATATATAAAATTATGAATAATTCATTTTACTTTTTAAAAAATACTAAATCACATGGTTCATTACTCAATAATCATTGGGCGTTCTTTTCGGAAAATCAATTTCTAACTGTTAATTTATTGGTGATTTTTGTAAAATAGAAATATGGGTTAATCAATTCGGCAATCAGAGAATTAGGGTATTTAAACAGGGTTTAGACGTTTTAAATTTAAACATTATGAATTTAGACATTTTGAATTTAGACATTATGAATTTAGACGAAACGAAGTGATCCCGACCCATTGAGTATTTGAGTGCGCTCACCTATGTATTAATGAATAGGAAATAAGGTTAAGTTCTCTATCATTACTTTCGAACGGGAGGTCGAGTATCAAAATAATGTCTGATTTAGTCCAAAATATTTTTCAAAATGAAAATTAAGTTTGAGAATCGAGACAATAGTGAGTTCTAATAGAAACTGACGAATCTAATTATTTATTTTGCAATCTTAATTTTAAGGGAGACGCTGGCAATCCATTAATCCAAGAAGTTAATGGTAAGATGACTATTATTGATTTGGTTTCATTTGGTGTTGAAGAATGTGGTGCAGCCGGATATCCAACTGGTTTTATGAAAGTTTCGAAATACGTCGACTGGTTGTCCGGTAATTGAAAACTTTAGGCATATTTTTAAAATTCATAAAAATCTTAGCTGACAACTAAATTGAATTGTATATCCATTGAGAAACATCCATATTTGGGAGCATTAAATTATAAAATATTTCGACTTGTTTTACGGCTCACTATTAATAAATAAATACCATTTTCAGTTATAAAGTTATATTAAAGAATTGAAATTTATTCTCAATGAAATCATAATATCCTATTTAAAATATTGGGAAATAAATATCGAGTAATCCTTTCAATCTAATTGTTAAAATTGATTTTCGAGCATAAAGTGTAATATTGATAGTATTAAATATATTTTACGAGAATAACGATGAAAATCACAAAATGTCTCTGACAAATAAATGTGAAAATAGATTTTAAACAAAATAAAGCTTTATTTTCAATACTGAACATTTTCATTGTTAACTTGAAAAAATAAACTAATTTTTTAACGATGAAATAGACATTCTTTTTTGTTCTTCAATTAAAAATTCGGTGAACATAAGCAGTCTATGCCGTAGTCGTATATTTCGAGCTCTCACGTGTTGGTTCAATATTTCTTCGGTA
>JAQFXV010001708.1:0-12506 GCA_034694065.1 Camisia spinifer | reverse complement strand
TGATTGTAAAGATTTAGAGTTAAGGCCTTCTAATTTTGAATGTTAAAGCTAGTAAACTCATTGCATTCCATGATTGATTTCTAAACATCAGTCATAAGTCTGTGTATAGTTTGTCGAGTTATGTTTGTACTGATTATTATTGAAATATTATCACGTTTTAAAAGTGATTTTCCTAACACTACAAACGATTACTATCTATAGAACATCTTAATTATACTTAACTTGTGCTCTAAAATCTTTTCAAATGTTTAGAGAGAACTATAATTCAACAATAAGTTAGTTATCGATGTATTGCTTGAATCATAAGTTCTTTTTCAGTATTTCATACATACTTTTCATAATATTAATTCAAATTCAATCAATGAATTTATTGTATAATATATTAATTATATTCATTATCATTCACATTAAATATATTTTGTTCTATTAATTATTGTTCAATTCATCTGAAGTTATAAATACTTTTCTTAATCTTTTTCGATTAAATGCACAAACTTTTAGTTATTGATAAAAAATATTTGAATTTAAGCTAAATAGAAAGCTTGCAAATCATAATATAAAAGATCTCTGACTAACAAATAATATTACTTGAATTATTACTAATATATTGAATTGACTGGAATTAAATAACTTAATTATAGCCTCTTTTTATTAGAGATTCAGCGGTGCAGAAAATTCTGTGTTTCTCAACATTGGGCCTTAATTTTTTTGTAGAGATCGTAATAGTTTTGCTATAAATTTTAATAAAACATTATCTAATTGTAACAATTTATGATCACTAATGCCTGCACACTATCAAATACAGGTATAATAAAACTTTCTCACGTTTGCCTCTATTCTTGCAAACATTCGGTTAGGAATAAAGGAATAAGTTATAAATTTGAGTTTTATATAGTTTGATAAGTGATGGCAGTATTTATATCAATGTTCACAACAATCTCAACACTAGTGTTGACAAACTTTTACTTTTTAATAAATTTGAACGACTTTTATGCTTATATTTATGATGTTATAATTTATAAACTTTACAACTTTTTGATAATAACATTTATAAACGTTAAACACCTGTTGTAAATGTTTTTCAAACTAATTCCAGGTTTGGTTCGTTTAAAACTCATAAATGATTTTTATAAAATAGATTTTATATTTAATGATACTTTAGTGAGAAAATAGATGAGAAGTTGAAACAAAATGTGTGAAAAAGTGATAATAAAATCCTATGATTTACTCAAAAAATACAAAAGTTGTACGGTTTCTGATTGGGATCTAATTATAATATCTTCAAGAGATGAGTCTCAGAAAAGAGCTTTTGAATTACAATTAAGAGAAATGCGAGAAAATGAAAAACATTTCATTTCAGCAAATATTCAATTTATGGTTATATCTGATCAGCAATTCATCGAAGAATCTAAAGTTGAGCTGAAGTTGGGTTCGGGCGGATCTACTCTTCATATATTGAAAGACATCGCTCAACAACTTGGAGAGAATTATTTCCACAGCAATAAAATACTTTTAATACATTCGGGAGGTTATAGTCAACGATTACCCCACTATTCAGTTCTCGGAAAACTCTTCTCTAATTTGCCGATAGATTTGGACAATAATAATGACATGTTTTGGTCATCACTTGATGTAAAGCTCGCACTTCTGTCTCCATTCGCTTCGAAAATGAATTCCGGGGTTTGGATCACAGCTTCTGATGATATCGTAATCTATTCTTATGATACGGAAGAGTTTGATTCAATTCCACAATTCAGTAATGAGTCAGTTGTAAGTCTTGGCCACCCGTCCAGTATTGAAATATCTGTGAATCATGGAGTTTATGTTATACCGAATCAACAGTTAAATTATATAAATTCGAGGTCTCTATCATTTCATGATTGCCTTAAAGTATTACAAAAACCAACTTTAGATCAATTAATTAAATACAATGCTATTATCAGTAAAGGAAGTGATAAGTTCTGTATAACAGATAGTTCTTATTATATCGGATCCAATATTATAGTCAATAAGCTTCTTAAGTTTTCGACTGATTCTCTTAAATCAGAAATTGATTGTTACGGAGATTTTCTGTGTCCGCTCGGATTGTCTCCAATTACTAAAGATAGTGAAAATCCCTATTATTCACCACTAAGTGATTTACTTTCAGGCACTGAAATCAAAGTTCTATATTTAGCTCAATCAGAGTTTTTCCATTTGGGAACTATTGAGGAATATATGTTTGCATTAACTGATTATCATAATAAAGAACTCGCGAATAGTCTTAGCTTTAAAGCTCCCAAAAGTGATGACACTTTCATCAGAGGAACAATTCTCTGCTCATTAATAAATGAAAGCTCGAAAATAGACAGTAAAAGTCTCATTGAATTCTGCGATTTCTCAGAAGCAGTTATTGAAACCGAAAATAATCTTCTCTATAACTGTATGATTAGTGAAGGCAGTGATGTTCCAATTTGTTTAATATTTCCGCCCAATTATTTGATATATTCAGTGCCTGTTATTATTGATGAGATGAAAGGCTGGTGTACTTTTGCTTGTAAATTGAATAGTCAATTAAAATCTGGTTTATGGTCAGCTAAACTTTTTCCAGTTTGTAAAACAAGCTCTCAATCTTTGATCTCAACTTTAGAATTGATTCAAAATTCTATGAACACTAATCTTTTCACGGATTCCAAAAAGCTTTCAATGTCTGACCTCAAAGATGTTAAAGATATTTATTCAATGATGAATATTCATAATCAGTTGAAATCAAAATTATAATAACTAAGTCTTCTTTAATTATATAACTTGTTTAATTGAATTTTTAAAATTTTATTATTTATTCTTATAAGTTCTCTATTTATTATTTTTAAAAATTAATTTATTAGATTTTAGTTTCAATTTTAGTGCATTAGAATTTTTTAAAATCTAAGCCTATTTATATTTATATGAAATTTAATGAATAAATTCAAAATATTTAAACTTTTTAATAACTAATAAAATAAAAATGTTTATGCGTTGGTATTTAATTCTGAAAAGTTGACAAAAGTAACATTTAAAAAAATTGATTAATTATAGTTTACTGCAAATTAGGTTTAATGATTTGACTTAACATTTTATTATGAACTAAATAATGAAAATATTTATCAAAGGATGTTAGAATGTGAAGAGAAATATAGAAATTTGAAAGGTTTTTCTATAATGTTGAGTTGGAAGTAATAATTAGTTTTGTTAAAATGATAGATAACGATCGTAAGATAAAAAGTTGAGGATCAAAATTATTTGCTTAATATTTAGCTACTAGCCTTGGAGCCTGTGCTAAAGCACGGTCAAAATTTGGGCCTATCCATAAAGCGCGTCTCAACAAATTTCGATGTTATTTATTAATAGGTCCCTTCTTGCACCTCCTCAGGTCATACTGGTTCTAATGATACCGATCTTATGTATCATGTCCAGGAGCCGAGTCTATAGCCGGTCAAACAAACAAACAGACATTCTTTTGAATAATATAATATAGATATAATCTTAATTATATTTAGAGCTATTAACATTTGCTAAGAATTATTGCCTAAATTCAAGTTCAATTCAATTGATGTACATTTGAGTGCATTTTTGAATAATTTATTTTCTTAATTATTTTGATCTTTAATAAAGAAAAATAATAATTTGATAAATTAAATGACACGTTAAATAACTTAATTGATACAGAATCTGTTCATAAAGTATTACTTATATTTTATTATAAATTCACTTATAAATTATCTTCAAATGAAAGTCAAAAAGTAAAAGTAACTAAAATTAAAAATATGAAAGCGAAATAACAGTATTACTCAATTAATTAAGATTCTAAAACATTAGGAATTCTAAGTTAGGATTCTTTGAAAAAAAACTATGAATTAGAAAAACTGTATACGTATTGATTGAAAGATCCCTTTAATAGCTATGATATAAGGTATTGGTACCTTTGATCCTCTATCCCACGTTATGGCGCTACTTACTACCATAATACACTAGCTCTTTTATTATTGAAATTTCACTTTAAAGGTTAGTTTAGTTAGATTAGGTGAAGCCGAATTGCGCGCGGAGCGCGCTAGGCTCTATTTCAAACACTTTTAAAATTGAATAATTGATAAATCATAATTAAAAACACTTTAATTATAAATATGTGCACCTTAGCAACGAGGATAGCAACAGTAAATAGAGGATGAAGTATACCAATACCTGATATAAAAAGAAAATAAATTAAATCTACAAATGTTCTCATATTTAACTTTCAGTCAATCATTATTTATAAATTTCATTAATTTATTTTCAATTAAAACATCAAAATTACAAATAAATAAACATATAATTTATTTAAATATAAGATTTGTTGATCAATAATGTCTAGAAAAAGATGTTATTATGAGGTAATGGGGTTAACAATGGATGCGACCGAAGAAGATATTAAGAAAAGTTACAGACAATTAGCACTCGCTTTACATCCGGATAAAAATCCCGATAATTTAGAGTTTTCTGACAATCAGTTTAAACTTCTTCAAGAGGCGTACGATGTCTTATCAGATCCAAGAGAACGAAAATGGTTTGTAATCAATAATAATAATTAATTAGTAATCAATTTAACACTCAATACAAATGAATTGAAAAGTGTTTTTATTTCTAAAGGTATGACAAACACAAAGATTCAATACTTTGTGGTCGAAATCGTGATGATATCGTTGATCAAGAGATCGATGTTTTACAATATTTTACATCTTATTGTTATAATTCGTTCACTGATGAAGAAAATGGTTTTTATAGTGTTTACAGAAATTTATTCAATAGTTTAATACAAGAGGACATTCCGTACAGAGATTCTGATCCAAAAAACAGTGAAATTCCTCCAAGTTTTGGTAATTCAAAGACAGATTACAGTGATGTCCATCGGTTTTACTCATATTGGATGAGTTATTGTACACCTAAAACATATTCATATCTCGATAAATATAATATTAATGACGCACCGAATAGAAGAGTCGCCAGAATTATAGAAAAAGAAAATAAAAAAATCAGAGATTCAGCTAAAAAGAAGAGAAATGAAGAAATTCGGGTATATTTTAGTCTTTGATTAATATCTATCGATATAATTATTTTGTATTTTGTATTCTGTTTCGAATAAATTTAATTTTATCTCATTTTTAGCAATTGGTTGAATTCATTAGAAAGAGAGATAAACGTGTTTTAGAAAACAAAAAGAAATTGGAGGCAAAGACTGAGGCAAATAAGAAGAAAACAGAATTAATTAGAAGACAACATATTGAGGCCAGAAATAAAGAATTAGGAAATTATAAGGAGTCTGAATGGGCTTCAATGGCAGCACTTGAAAAAGGCCTCAAAGAAATTGAAGAACATTTAGACAGCAATGAAGAGAAAAAGCAATCAAAGAATGCGGAAAGAGATGAAGAAGAAGATAACTTATATTGCATTGCATGCGATAAAGCCTTTAAATCCGATAAAGCGTTCGCTAATCACGAAAACTCTAAAAAACACAAAACAAATGTCTCTTTTTTAAAACAAGAACTTGAAAATGAATTCAATGAATCGAATTCGTGACCAATTTGTTAATTCAGAGAATTATGTGTTCAATCAATTTTATCGATCTTTTACTTAATAAAAGTAAGTCAATAAATATTATTTTATTTACTTAAAGGTTCTATGTTTTAAAAGTTGTATTAATTTATTTAAAAACTAAACCATTAAAAAAAAGAGTTTTTTCATAGAATAATAACACTCATTGATCAGTGCAATAAATTATTTGACTCTTTTGATAAATTGCACACAATTATAGTTAAAGCTCTATTATATGAATGTTTATCACAAACCAAACTAAAGCTTTACATTCAAGTTGAGTCACTCAACAATTTATTCATATTTTTAATTATATACCTGATCTTCAATTCGTTATCATTAGTCGTATACCTTTAGAATTCATTTATTTGTTTCTTATTCTTTATAATCATTAATTAGGGGTCATTTTTTGCAAAATTCTCTTAAATGATTGCATAATAATCTTAAGACTTGTATTCAAGTTCAGTAACTATTGATTGGTTTGAAGTATGAATACTTATGTAAAAACTTCTATTTGATTCGTTCGAATATTTGATAAGTTATTAATAAATTTTCATTCAATATCAATAACAATAACGCATATTTATATTTATCAAAAGCTTAGTTGAATGCTTTTGTTAGTTTCTCAGCTCTTTTCTCTGGTTTTTGATTGAATTCTATTAATACAATCTTATAATGTTAACAATAGAACATTTTGAACAATTCTGTTTGACTTATAATAACTTTATAACCCATAATGTTTTTACAATTAGTGGTTTTTAATGCAGTGAATTTAATATGAAATGAGAATCGTTTGAATAGAGCGGAAATGATGATTAACTTTTTATAAATAGTTTAAGTATACAATAATGACATCAAATGAATAGAATGAAGACAAATATATAGTTACTCCCAATGCCTATTTTAGGTCTAATGAATCGATAAAATTGTTGCCTAAACTCCAAATTGAGGGCTTTCACTGTTTTGTGTTTGTCATACATTTGAATTACTAGTTATACAGATAAGTAATTACTATAAACCATATGATCCTCGATTTCATTAAGTCTCGACAAATCGAAACTCAGTTAAGCTTCGAATTGCAAACCAGTTTTGACTCGAAAGAAGCAAATTTTTCTTCTTTTAATAAAACACGATCTTTTATCCTAATCGTGATAAAGATAAGGCTCACATCAACTTTTTTATGAGTATGTTATGCTCATTAATAATGTCATTATGATGTCAGTGATAGCATTTTATTCGATTTTCAATGATTTCTTAGAATCGTTGCTTTAAAGTTTGATTTCTAGCAATTATTTGCTATAACTTATAATTAATGTCTATGCAAACGATTTATGAACTGATTTGTAAAAGTTCATAAATCAGCATAAAATATGGTATAAATATCAGTCATTAATTGCCAGATATAATGTGCAAATGGATTCGCAAATATTAATGCAAAAGTGGTGAAATTTTTGTTTTTCAAAAATCGATTTGAAGTACTTTCAGTGAATTGAGAGTAAAACAGTAGTAGTTTCTAAAACGCAATCTTATCGGTGGCATGTTTTCTATCATACAATACATATGATTTTCTGTATTACAAGTAAGTTTAGTATAATTAGAGCTTTAATTGACTTATTATAAAATTGAATCTATTATCCAATAGAAATAAGTTAAACTGACTGAATAAATAAACTATAAATGTATTAAATATTTATTTATATAAACCGAAGGTTGTCCATATCAATGCTGGTCTATATATATCTAATTTTAATAATTTATATTAACATATAAGCGACTATATTATAGTATAGACAGTATATTAAGCTCTTTTCATTAGTTTGAGAAATCGCTCAGTCATTGAATAATTTAGTGATAATTAACTTAAGCTTGGAATAAAAGATAACATTGTCTTCAGAATAATGATTTTCAGGTAAACAATGTTTTTCTTTAGAAAATAATGACTATTTTAGAATAAGTTATAGAACAAAGCTTTAGGCTCTGGTTTAGGCCCATATGAGAATCTGGTTTCTTGTGCCAAAACTATAAATAACTCACAATCATAAGGAGACAAATATAAGGTCGAATCAAAAGTCTGACAGTTATTACATACACGATAAGCTATAATGTTTAGAATAAGATTAACTGATGCGAAGAGTGCTATCATTTATAAAATTATAAAGTTTTCATTTGAAGGACAGGACGATGTCATGTGAAGATTAATTTTCATATAATATATATTAAAAAAGGTAAGCAAAAGAACTTTTGAAAAGTCATGACATAAATAGTGGTGGCATTCACTTTAAATGCTGGTCTCTCTCATGCATGAATTGTTGTGAATGAATAGATGAAAAAATAAAGTTAACAATAGTGTATATACACCTAATTTGAATTTCCAGGATAGCAACTCATACTTCCCTTATTTTCCTGTAAAAGGTTGGGTTCTATAACAGCACTTCTTTTATTCACAACGCCAACAAAGAGAGCTTTAAAAAGTTTTTGCTAAAGAAAACCACCCGTTATATAAAACCATCAGTTTATGTGATTTCAGACTTTGACTCATTTGTGAGAATGTCTCCAAATCGTGTTATATCAGAGTTTGTATTGCCATTCGATTCTTCTTCCACACCATATAATAACTCAGATTTTGATTCGGAAGTGCGTGAACTCTGTCAACAAGAGATTGGACTCAATCATCTTCGTGTTGCCAAATGTATTGTTGTGGGAGATATTGCTGTTGGGAAGACGTGTCTTATTAATAGATTTGGATATAATGTCTATGGAAATAACTATAAGGCAACGATAGGAGTGGACTTTGATGTTCAAAAGTTCGATATTTTGAAAATACCATTTAGTTTACAAGTGAGCTCTCTTTACACTTTCGATTAATTATTTGACTCTCTATTTGAACACATTTTAATACTCAATGAAAATCACTTATTCATAAAGTGAATTCATAACAAACTAATAGTTAGTTTTATAGACATGTTTAAACCAGTGGTAGGCTTTTGATCCGCTATTGATTCTTATATCAAATGTGAAGTTTATTATTCTTATCAAAGTTGTTGAAACCGAAAAATATATAGTTTTTATTCAGATTTTAGAAAAGTTCTCTTCAATAAGAGTATTCCTATTCATTTAATTATACTTATATTTTAAACAATAAATAAGTAAAACAATTACATGAAAGTTCATAACTTTCTGATAAATTTGCCATTTTCTAAATGAAAAGATTAGACTTGTTTTAGTGAAGATTACTTGATATTAAGAGAACAATTTGAAGTTAATTCTGCATAATATTGATTGGATTCATACAGTGTTTATATTATTAGCGATTAAACATGTATATTAGTTATAACTATTCTAATGCTTGATTATTATAGATTTGGGACACAGCAGGTCAGGAAAGATTCAAATGCATAACAACTACTTATTATAGAGGATCACATGTGGCTGTCATTGTATTCGATCTTTCGAACTTATCATCACTTTTAAACGCCAAAAAATGGCTGCAAGAGATTTTGGACTCAAATTCTCATTGGGATAATCCTCTTATATTTCTTGTGGGCACTAAAAAAGATCTTTTAAGTGAAGGGGCGTCTGATTTCGTATCATCAGAAGCTTCAAAAATAGCCAATCAATTGAATGCAGAATTTTGGACAGTTTCGGCCCAAACTGGAGAAAATGTTAGAGAATTATTTTCAAGAATAGCTTCCATATCATTCAATTTGATTGTCTCTAAAGAAATAAGTGCTAAAAAAGAATCTGTTGTTACGAATGCAAAATCTAGTGTCAAATATGCCGATAATTTTATCAAATTAAGAAAAGAAGACAAAAAGAAGAAAGACTTTTGCATACAATTTAATTGTGTTATTAAATAACATTTCAATTATGATAAAAATTTAATTTGAGCCTAATTTGAAAATATGTAAATTGAATAAATCCTGTATTTTAATTGTGTTGAAAAAGACTTCAAGACCTTATTTATGTTTAGGGTTTGCTTAAAACTAGAGCTAACGATATTAAAATTGGGAACCATTAGATATTTAAGATGAAAATGAATTTATATAAAGTTTGATTATAAGTTATGACATTTACTAAAAATTATTGACAATATTAAAGTTCAGTTCAATATTTACCTTTTCTTTAGTGCATAATATTCTGCTTTTACATACATTTCTATATTCAAACTTTTTTTAAATCTTTTTATATTTAAAATCACATGAAATGTTCGAGAATTTGATTTCTAGTCAATATTGAACACCATTTAATACATTTCAAAGAATTACTTATAAGAACACTGAATCAATGTTAAGAACCATCAGAAATATTAATGAAATTTAATTTAATTTCTTATATAATATTTACAAAATTCATTTCATTTAAATAAGTCATTGAAGTCTTGGCTCAAATTTCATTAATCAAAATAAAATACTCTTTTATTTATCAAACAATTATTTAAACTCATTTTATTAAAGGATTCTATTTTAACAAATATTTTCAGTTTAGAAAATAGTTATATTTTTCTTATAAACATTTAAAGTCCTTAAGAAATAATGTAAAACAAACTGATTCATGCTTTGCAAAAATTATATGAATTTGAAACAGAAATATATTATACATAAAGAAAAATACAATGTTTATGAAATGTTAGTTTTAGAAAAATAACTTATGATTAAAGAATTGCTTATGTTTTGTAGTTTGCACTTAAATGTATTGAAAATCAATTTTCAACTCAATTTGAATCCAAATTAACTTTAGGCATAAGTTTCAAGTGTTTAGATCTTCGATGACTTGTTAATGCACTCGACTGTAAATTATAATTATATTAATTTAAAGCTTATAAAAATGAGTTTAATGTTTACTTACAGTCATAAACTCTCGCGGACACGAATCACACTTTATTAGAGATTTATTTACGAGTTCTGTAAAACAATTTATCAAATATTTAGTAATAATTTAAATAGCATTATGTAATTGAAATTTAAACCATAAGAAAAGCTTAAGTTTCAACTAAAGTTCATTTCTATCATATGTTATTTTGAGATAAATTATAATTAAAAACAATTAATATGTTTTATACCTCTGGCGGGACAGACATTATAAATATGTTCTTTAAATTCTCGAGAAGTAAGTTTTGGAAATGAATTATTACATCGTTTACAGAATCGTTTACTTTCATTCGAATCTCTCTTATTCTTCTCTTTTTTTATACCTTTTGGAATTTTTGTCTTTATTTTCAACCCATTATTTTTATCAATTTTAACCAAATCATCATTAGATGTTTCAGGAAATTGTGGCTCAATTTTAATGTCATTCAATTCATTGCTTTGATTTGAGTTATTGTTTGAAAGTCTATTCAATTGATTCGAATTTTCATAAACTTTATTAATTGAACTTTTGTTCTTAGGATGTAATCCATTATGAATGTGATGATTATTATTGTTTTGATTACAATTTGTGTAACTATTAATTGATTGATGCGATGATTTGCTTAATATTAATGGTTTATGAGTTAAACCAGACTTTGAATAAGTAGTAATTGGTGTCAATACATGAGAAATAGTGGATGACTTGTGAACATTGTTTTGCAATGATTTTTCCGGATATTTGTTTAAATAAATCTGAGAATTATTTTTGTACTCTTTAACTGTTAAATAGAGAAAATGATTAGAAAATTATAATAAAAAGTAAAAAATAAGTTTTAAAACTATTGCTCACTTCTTTCGCTGTGTTTTCTTTCACTCTGTTTTGTGTCACAGTTTTGATACTTTTTAGGAGAAGTAATACTTCTTTCTCTTCTTCTCTTTCTATTATTCGATGGAATGCTTTCCTTTTTCTCATATTTTTCTAATAAATCTTTAATTCTTTGCTCCAAATCATTACTATTTTGGATGTTATTAAGAGGTGATAATTGTTTGAATGAATTGAATGATTGAGGACTAGTTTGACTCATAATATCAGAAACAGAGCTATCATTTAGTGACTGGTCTTCACAATAATTATCAACATTTTCAAAAGAACTTATGTTTTCATCAATCAATTTAAATGTTTCGTACATTTTAATGGCTTTCTTGCAATCCTCAGAATTGAGAACAACTTTCAATTGAATTCCCAATTTATTCCTATATTCAATGTTTTCTTTACACACATTTTCAAACCTCAATGACTCGGCTTTTGATTGATTTATTAATAACTCATTATTATTAGAGAGAAATTGATTCAAATTTAAGATTCTTTCCAATTGATTGTTCTTTTGATTTAATTGGATCTGAAGATCAACAATAGCTCGCGTGAAGTCAAGTCGAGACGCATTTATCTGACTATTAAATTGCCACAAATGTTGTCTAACATTCTCTCGAAAGTCTTTTAACTGACGCCTAAAGTGTTGAATCAAATGATTAGTCTCTGACATAAACTTTTGTGATTTTGATTGACATGAATGACAACAAATACAACCAAACAATGTCTGATTCGCTAAACTGTCAACACTTTCTTCACCGCAAATATCGTCGAAAAACTCTTCAAAACCACTCTCTCTTTCATCCATGTCTTCATTTGAATCGCTTTCTTCTTCATTAAACTTTTTCTCATAATTATTAATAATAGAGTCAAAGAAACCATTGTTTTGATTGAGAAAAACATCGTTTAAAACCAATTCGCGATTCATATCATTCGCATAATTAATGACTTGATTTTGAACTAAAACTGCATTATTTTCAAAATTATTCAAATCTTTAAAAACAGACTCAGAATCATATTTTTGTTGATAATCGAAATCAAATGAGAAGTCAATCGATTCCATAATTTGTGTCAAATTATTATTTTTAGTTCAGATTAATTTAATTTAAAGTTAACTAAATGTTAGTTATATTTAAGACTCAAATCACTTCTTAATTGAATTGAATTAACAATTAAGTGATTCTATAGAATGTGTTTTTATT
>JAQFXV010001707.1:0-12506 GCA_034694065.1 Camisia spinifer | reverse complement strand
CATGAAAACAAAAATGCTTTACAGGTAGGTCTATATCTTTCTAAAGTTCTCGTATAATTATAAATTTGATAGTACAACTCAAGCTCGCCATTAAAATAAAATTAATACTAGAGCTAAAACACATGCACATAAAGCTTATGCTATACAATAAACTAAAACTGAACAATTGAGATAAAATCTTCACTTCAAAAAATTAATATATTTTCAATATTTTACTCCTTACAGACAATAAAATAATAACGATTAAAGATGATGAACTTAAATTTATAGTTTCTTCAAATTTTATAGTTCTTTCTTCACTATTTTCATTATCAACAATTGCATCAGAACTTATAACTTCAATGCTTTCACTCAACTCTTCCTTTCTATGAGTTAATTGCTCTTCATTTACATTCTCGATGGCATTGATTATTCGATTTTTAGAGGAATCGATTCTCACTGATTTCTTAACACTATTTTTTTGTTTTTTTGAGCCATTGGTTTCAATAGAAATAGTATTATGATTTTTAGTCTCATCATTATTTTCAACTTTATCACTCTTAGATTTTTTCACTGCAAGAATATTGTATCGTTTACTGTCAGAAAATTCATTTTCAATATTAACAACAGAACTAATAGGTGATGGTTCAGGTGAAAAGTGTTCAATTTTAGTGACTGTGATTTTATCTCGTCTATAATCATATTGAACATCATAAGTTACGCTTATCGGTGATATTTGACAACCTGAATCTCTTTCAGTCCAGTTATTTTTTTTTAATAGTAGAATTGGTGATAATAAAGTATCATATTTGAGAGGCACTACACCTGCATTCATTAGAAGAAATAAGTTTTGCTTAAATACAATCACATTTCACTTTAAGTGTTTTAGTTGTTTTAATACAATTAATTCATACTTTTGATTTTGCAGCTCATTTGGCTCTTTATACAGTATCAAAATATTTTTCATTGTGGTTATAGCTTTCCATCACAATTATTTAACCGGAACTAAAATTTCTTCGTGCGTATAATGGCTATAGATTAAAATTTTATATTTTTTTAGTTTTATTGCATTATAAAATCAATTATTCATGCGCTTCATGTTTCGCAAAAGTTAATTTGAGGCTATTTCTAATAAAAAATAAATGACCTATTCCTGTCTTTTTCAATGATTTCTAACTTGGTGTTATTTGATTTGAAAAAGAAACGATCACAATAGTCGATAATTCGTTTGAAACGACTCAAAATCCTATTTTTTGAGCTTTGAGAAAACTTATATTTGATGCCTTCATCACCTTTTTGTTCAAGAATTTCACATTAAAATACATGCTTATACGAGAATAAACATCAATATGTTATCCTATACATAAATAAATTACTCATAGTATATTTGAGTAAATTTTGAGTATTTCATTAACAAAACTTAAACAAAAACTAAAATATTAAAGAATTTATAAGTTTATTTGAAGGATAAAAATTAGATCGAAAGCTAAACAGTGTCACTATATTATAAGTAACTTTTAATTGAAAAAAATTGAAAATTTATTCGATAAAAAAATATGCTGCATAACATATCAGTTTTTATGTGAAATCTTATTAATAGTTTTTCGCCCAAATAAAACTATATTTATAATCACTTATTTTTTGCGTCAAAAGTTGTTTTTCAGTTTTAAAGTGTATTTGAATGGAAGCCAATTTTTTTATCTGCTTCAAAATTAAGTTTTTAACAATCAAAAATTGTGCATTAATCAAAATGTCTCATAATATATGTGCTAAAATTTTATCGAACAAAAACGTCAGACAAAAAAAATATTCTAAATATAAATTTCATTAATATCATTGACCTAAGATGTAAATTAATTACTAAATATATTTTTGTATTCATTATATGCAAAATACACGTTCATTGAGTTCACTTTTTAGTGAAAATCTGACGAATATGAATATTCCAATAAAATAATATTGAACTATATAAAAAATTAGTGAACCTCTACATAATTTCGTACCCCATCATTACTTTACACTAATTTCGGAAGAAATGATTTTATTAATTTTAAATATTTTAAATTCTCATTTTTTAAAATACAGGTCTATAACACATAGTGTGTATTCCAGACACTGATCAGAAGTATTTCGATTGAAGCAACACTACTCTACACTATTGTATATCAATATCTTAATAATATTCTGAATGTAGCAAAAAATTTGATATGTTTTTTATTCAATATTTGATTAACAGAAACCTTATCCTATATAATATTTTTTAAAGCAATAAGAGTTCTTGTTTTTCGGCTCAATTATTTTAAAGAATAAATAAAGTAGAATAAGAAGATAGAAATAACTTTTAACGCAGTGACGAATAATAGTTTGTTGTTATTAGTCATTGAGAAAGACATTCACTCAAAACTATTTGGAGACAAAATTGTTCTGATGTGAAACAAATGCTTTTTGAAGCTATACTTTGAGCAATATAATGCTCAATTGGACTGGTAAACCAATATTCTATTCTCAATTCAAATATCTTCAATTATGAGAAACTTAACTCATTAAACTTTTCTTAAACAAATACTGCTATTACTTATAATTTTACACAACGACAAAAATCAAATTATTTCAAAATATTCAATAAGTCTGCAAAAATTGATGCTATTTCTATTCATTCTTTCTTTTCTTGATTTCCTTTTCTTTAGTTAAAAAGAATCAATGAATTGAAAGCTGAATGCATTTAATTGGCATTCATATTGAGTTGAAGGGAAACAAAAGAATGTGAGCACATATAATATGAGACTATCATAATTTTAACAGTTGCTAAAAATCTATATTTGTTAGGTTTGTCCCACACATACGCACATAAACTCACAGCTGGTTTTTCGTTATGCATCCCAATCACATCCCAATCGCATCCCAAATGCATCAATGATTATACATTTGACACATCTCTCACACCATTGACGGTAACTTTCGCTTAAACTATTCGATTCTATGCATTGGCACTTTTCCATCGTTTTGTTGGCTCCAAAACTAAATTAGATTCACTTTATTTTTTTGTGCTATCGTATTGACACTAAACTGAAACTCAGGGACGTAGAAAAACTTTCTAAAATTTGAAAATTAAATAAACCATCTACAATTTACGAAATTATTTATAAATTGCACAAAATACCAACAGAAGTATTATATCTTAATTCAAAAGTCTCTTTTTAAAGGAATTCAAAAATATTTTTTTAACTTTTGAATTGATCAGTCAGTAGTTTATTAAAAAGTTAATCAATTGTATATAACTTAAGTAAACAAAGAAGTTAAAAACTAATTTAAAATCAACGATTTTGTTCTAAATTTAAATTTAAAAGGATAAAAATATCTTGAATATTGGCATTAAATAAAAATGATTTTTTAGTTGATAATAAAGAAACTTTAAGCTCTAACAAGTTATTCGTTGCTTTATTTCTACGTCACTGTTGTGTCAAAATAATGCATTTCTAAATATGAGCCCCAAAATGATTTCTATTTTTACATTACACCAAATTTAACGTTTAGAATCACGTCTGAAGAGCTCTTTCGGTGTTTTAGTGATTCCTAAGAAGAAGACGAAAAGTTTGAAAAAAGTGAAAGTTTGACTTCTGTTTGTGAAAGAAATTTGTTTTGCATCGAAAATGGTTTGTCATTAAAAATTTATTGTTTCGAGTGTTGATTCAACTTTTATTGTCTTTTTTTATTTATTAATAATTTAATGATGAAAAGGCTGACGAAGCAAAGGCTAAGTTTGAAGAAAAGGAAAGAAAGAAGAAAGAAATCCGTCAACGACTTGAGGCTCAAATGAAGAGCACCAAAAAGAAGGGGTTTATGACACCAGAACGTAAAAAGAGATTGAGGGTACGATTATATTTCATTTTCAATTATTCTCTAAAATTATTAATTGAGAAAAAAGTTCATTTTCTAATTTACTCTAAATCGAAGTTTTATATCGATCTAGTTTTACATGAAATACTCAATCAATTTTACTTATACTTTAACGTTGTTTTCAATTAGTTTAAACTATTTTTCTCACGAAGATATTATATTAAATTTCAATTTCAATTGAAAAGCATATATAAATATGATTTTTGTGCATTTTTTAGTTCTAGAAGCATAACTTAAATCACAAATAAGTCAATTAAACTTCATTTAACTTGGTTAATAAGAACTTGTACCGGATTAACATTGATACTTTCATATGAAAATATTAATTTGTCTGAAATTTCATTGAAAATCTTTTCGAAAATTAATCAGACTTAATAATAAAGTCTTCTTTACTCAATATCCCAGATTATTGAATTGATTTATCCGAAGATAGTTAGACTTAAAAGGAGAATGACATATTTTCATTAAATTTTTACAGACATTTTTATGCTTTCTAAAGAAATAATATAAATTGAAGTGAGAATCTAAGAAAGAATATTCTTTCACTCACAGCCCATTTCAAAAATACTCTATCTATAATGATGTCATGTCATACGATGCTTAAAAAGGCAATTCTAAAATATGTAATACCAGTAGACTCAGCCTTCAGAGCTTCTTAGAACTTTAAAATTTCCTTAAAATTTAAACTTTCTGTATTGAAATTATTTACATATTCTTTACAGAGATATCTGTAAAGTGAAAAACAAATAATTCAAATAACTAACAAGTATTTGAATTCAATGATAGAAAAATTAACCATTGTATAATTCAACTCTTATTTATATTTCAGTTTCTTTTTTTAACTAAAATTTTGAAAAGAACAAAAAATATTTTATCGAAATTTGAAAACATTGAGGGTATATTTCTTAATTTTTTCGATGAAAAATTATTTTATAAGATTCAATCTCTATATAATCTCCTAGAAGTTTTATTTTCAGAGAAACAGCAAAGTTGAGAGAAATGCGTTTTGAAAATGACTTTTTGAAAATCCTATGATTAAATCAAAGATCAATTCCTAAATTTTTGTTTTTTAATTCAATGTAATTTGGAGTAAAATAGGAGGTCGAATCTCAAGATAATAAGTTGATTTAAACTAACTTCGAAAATTTTAAAACGGTGGCAATTATTTATAGTTCATGAAATTATTAGGTTCAACATGATACATCAACGCAAAATAAGTTCACTTGAATCAGTGAATATTTACTGATAGTTTAGCATAAATAGTGAAAACTTATGTTATTTTCTTTTTTTAAAATACTTGATTACTACAGTACAATATTTGAAGTGTACAGTATAGCTGCTTATTATTAAGAACCCGAAACCATTACTCCTTTTTAATTAATTAATTTTCACTCAAAATTATAGTCTCACATTGTTTCACATTATTATTTGAAATAATATATTATTTTTTTGAATAAGATTCTTTTTTTGTCAGATGTATATCAAATAGTTTGTGAAAAAATTTGCCTTAAATTTGGAAACCATTTTTAAAACAATTTCTCATTATTTTAAAGAAATTTTAAGGCGGATAAATCTCTGAATTTAAAGCCCGACCTGATTATTACATAAGATAATTATTGTCGAAAAAATATTGGAATTTATTTCGATAGCGCAGAAGAGTTAGGCTAATGTAAAAAATATTTTCTCTTTTGATTTAGAATTTATAAAAACATTAAATCTTAAGACGCTTTTAAAACTTGTAAATTTTAGTTTGGCATTATTTAAAAGTATTCGAATCATTTTTAATTAATTGAAATTTTTGAAACAAACACACTGTAATTCAGTTTTCTTGATTCATTTATTCCTTTTCATTTATCAATCCTTGTGATATAAAGTGATTTACTTTTCCGATGTTTGACGAAACTCCGATCTCTATTTCGTGTGCAAAAAGAGCTTCTAATTCCTGAAGTATTTCTGTCACACTCCTATTTCGGAGTTTTGCTCATTTAGTTTTTAGTGCATACTTAAGATTAAAATGTAATTTATGCTTTCACTCAAAAAATATCAAAGCATTCATTTCTGGTTGAAAAAATTTGATATTCAAATAACACATTTGTAATATCAATTAAATATTCCTAAATAATACATATTTTCTGAATTTAAGTTTAATATTTGAGAAAAATTTTGATTTTTAAAAACTGATGAATTGTCTAAAATTTCTAAACAATTTATTTTCAAAATTTTGTTGAATAAGTATTGAGAATCTAGCTTATTATCTAATGAAGAAAAAAAATATTAAACATTGCTCTTCTACAATCGATATTCAAGAACCATAGATAAGTCAGTTTTAAAAGAGGGTGTAGCAGACCAGAGTCGAAGGGGGCTGAATTCGAATTTTTATCAAATATTTTAATTAAAAAAAAACTTTCTCCAGAAATCTTAGGAAGGGCCCGTTTTTGAACTTCAAAGGTAGGATTACCTTCAACTTTTTCTTATGTATGTTCAAGAATACTAAGTTGAGATTTGAATTTTGAAACAGAAATTTTAGACTCATGTTAGATTAATGTTTATTTTAACAGCTTATCGCAAACTTTGATTTAATTTTAATTGATGCAGTTATATATCAAATTAATATTGAATAGTTGTTATTATCTATGCTTTAAAACTTTAGTTAAAATTGTTGGAAATGGTTTTGTAACTTCAGTTACTGTATCAGCATTTCATTTATTTTTAACATTCAATCCACATTATGAAAATTTTGTAACTTGAACAAAGTTTACACACAAAAAAATATATATTGTCCATTGAAAGTTAGTGATGTTGAGTGATTTTCATCACATTTTATACTTTAAATCTTCAAATGAGAGTAAATATCAACCAAAATGTTTTATATACGCTAGAAGTATAGGTATTAAACTTCAATCACAATTTCATTGATGTTTATAAATTAAAGGATATGTTTATTATTATATAGATATATATTCTTAAATGTTTATCAATTTTTTGCATTGCGTTAATAGTTTAAATGAAATTTATAGCAATTGCTCAGACGTAAAGCAGCCGATGAAGTCAAACGCCAACAAGAACTTAAAGAAAAAGAGAGAATGAAAATTATTGCACAGCGTTTGGGGACACCTAAATCACTGAAAGACGCCAATGAAGGTATCAATTAAATTAAATACAATCAAAATTATAAATCACATGATGGCAGAATTGAGTACTATTCAGAATATCTTCAGTGAATAAGAAGAACAAAAGGATTGGAATTGTTCATTAATATTTTAGAATTTAGCAAATTTTCTCATTCAATACATTTGAATGAGATTTGTCTTCAACATTATATCGTATTACTAAAAATGAGTGATCTGCAAAGTTTTAATTCTTCCAAATTCTTAAAGCTATTAAACATTAGAAAAATTGAAATCAATTTTTCAAATAATTTAAAGTTAGCATTAAAAACGCAGAATTTCATGGATTATTTTTGAAGTTCAATTTTCAATTTTGAACTTTTCTTTTGATATCATTATCAATAATATGTTTCTGTTTTTTATTATGAATTTCTTTTCATTTAAATTTTTATTTATTTATAGCAACTTTACAGGCCATTTGTCAAGAATATCACAATAGAATCTACAAATTGAATGAAGACAAATGGGATTTGGAATTGGTTACATGTATCAAAGAATTCGAAGTGAGTTCTCAACATATTTAAATATTTAACAGTTCAGTTTTAGCTCAAAACTCAAAATTGGAAATGTTAAAAATATTGAATGACTCTTGAGTTCTGCAATCGTCTATTTCGTGTTGAATCGGTATTTGGTGGTTTGGTTCAGAATTATAATCTATTTGACATATAATTCTAAGATATCTTATAACTTTTGAGAAAACAAATTAAACTTGTATTCTAATGATACACTTCCTTTCTTTAATTATTAGATTAATGACTTAGCCTCAAGAGTTAATGACATGAGAGGAAAGTTGTAAGTAAATCAATTTATACATTGCAAAAAATATACAGACAAAAAACAAAGTGCTTTCAATACTAAATCATAAGTCTATTAAGAATAGTAATACTAGAAACACCTAAGTTTAGTTATCTATTCAAAAGCATAAAACAATGCTCAAAGTTAAATTGAGAAAATGTTCACTCAATTAGCGATAACTTTAGATATCAATCTTTTTATTAACTTATATCGAATCAAATATGCTATAAACAAAGTGTTGTCTATTATTACATGTAATTCTTCAATCATATTTCTGTTTGGAAAAAATAATTATAACTATTTAATAGATAAAGTTTTGAAGCAGTTTTAGACAATCGATCAAAAACAGATATCAATTACAATAATTGTCAGAATTTTTTTTACTTTGAATTACACTGAAATGGATTGTAACTAAAATAAATATGATATAACTGTTTAGGTATTGAATTAATCGTTATTTAAATTGATAATTTAATTTAATAGTGTTGTCCCTCCACTCAAAAAAGTATCTAAATATCAAACCCAACTCGAAAAGATGAGACAATGGACATACAAATTGGCTAAAATGGATATGAGAGGAGCTCTCAAACCAGTTAAGAAAGAAATAACGCTCGACGAGAAAGAAGTATTGAATTTTTAAAGTGTTATTTAATTTTAAGATAATATTTTGAATCTATTTTCTATTTCAGCCTTCTAAACAATCTAAACCAGAATGGATTGCAGCTAAAGATAAATAGAGCACCAAATCTACATTTGAAGGAATTATATAATGATAAATATCATATATTCTTGAAATAAATATAAATAAATTATTAATATTTGAAATATTGTTTTAGTTTCAAAACATTAAAATTGTAGCCAAACTAATAGTGAATTTATGGTATTGATATTGACATAAATACTCAAAATTTCTTAACTTTGACCTCAACTTAACCCTCAAACTACTAATTGTTTGAAAGCATTCCTATCATTTTGGAAATGATGTAATAAAGGAAACGCTTTAATGTTTTTAAGTTTGATTAATTTTTGTTTTTATTTCAGTTCATTTTTAAAATTTATCAGTTTTTGCACATCAAAAGAAACTTTTTAACAGACTTATAGGAAAAATTAATCAAATAAACGAAATGAAAACCTTATTTTTGAAATCAAATTCTATAATGTTTTATATTTTAGAATTTTTTAGCACAAGTAGTACTCAAAAATTAAATTATGCATTTTATAATTCATTTCAATTGCAATAAAACAAATACTTTAACTCATAAATTAGAAGCTCAGCAAAAAAAATTTAATTTTTAACTCGGGTTTCGTTTAGAATAGAATCAAAACTTATATATTAGAGTATTGTTGCTCTTTAAATCTCTTATTTTACAGTTTAAACACTGTAAGAGTTAATTTAATACTGTATTTAAACTTAAAACTTAAACTGGGATAAAATATCGTAGAAAATATCATAACAAGAAATGGTTTGTTATGAAATTTGATTGAGCATACTTTCGAGTAATTATCACTTTTTGGAAAAATTGATTCGAGACAGCATATCCACAGGTCTTTCTGGTTCGAATGATACGACACTTTTCTGTATAATGTTTAGGGGACGAATCTATTGCCGGGCATACTATACATTCCAGATTTTCGGAAACTAGTAGATAAATATTTAAGATTGCAATGCATATGACTTTGATATTATGCAGATTTATCGGTTTAGCTATAAATAAAATATAGATTTGGGTGAGTCAAAAATTATTAACGATATTACAATAAATATAGCCACTGATACTAATACATGCACTTCTTTCTTATAAAATATTGATTGACATTAATTTTAAGCTCTAATTATTTCAGTCGTCATAACATTGAATCAAACAATTTAATTATCAATATTATTAATTAATTAATATAGGATTGAAATGTATTATAAATTGATTGAATCAATAATTAATATAAAGTCTAAAAATGAAATTCAGGTGGAATAGAGTAAGACATATATTCCAGTTTTGTTGATTACTTATTAATCCATTTTTGAATAAAAATAAATACTAAGTATGAATGAGTATTAATGAGTGATATTGTGTCTCCGATTCAATATGATATCACTCCTAATCCGTTACTTATTCGGAAAGAAACGGCTATTAAACCAGCCAATTATCATATTAATTATGATCATCGTAATGATTGTATAACTATTGTTAAAACAGAGACTTTTATAAAACAAACCACAACACAAAGGCCTTCATCATTACCGCGATGGCAAACAATTAAAGAACAATACTTTTCAAATAGTAAAGAAAAAGACGAACAAAGAGATGATATCGAAGTCAATGAAAGAGTTTATGAAGAAGTCAAACCAATCAATCCATTGCCTGATGAGGATAAATGTCAACAAAATCAAGTAATATATGTCGGAAACTATCTTTCAAACAATTTTGAATCAGAAAAATATATGTTATATAATATTAAAAATGAATTTATTGATAAATTGATTTGAATTTAGGCGGAATGTATTGCATCGTTGAGATCATTAGATGTTTCGAGTTTGATATCACTCATATCCGTAACAATATATGATTACTTGACTTGGACTAACTTTTTCAAAATAATGATAATAGCCTTTTGCATAAATGGTTTATTCCTTCAAACAATTCTACTGACAGTTCAATATTTTTCATACGAAACAACTGTTGATTTGAAATTAAGCGATGATTCGGTTTACAGTTCAATCACAGTTTGCTTTCCTTTCATTATAGAAAACTATAATTCAAATAAACTTATTTTTGGTGAACTTTCAAGCAATGTTTCAGACGATAGGAAACTTATCTCTAGGAAAAGGAACAAACTTATTTTCTCAAATTATAGTTTAAATTATATTTTAAATAATTTAAGTATCAATTATGAAAATATTTCTTGTTCTGTCAAATACTTTGAAGTAAGGGATCAATTGAATTGTGTGAAACCCATTGAAAGTATTGACAATCAATCAAAATGTTTTACATATAGTTTGACACTAGAATCTAATTCTATACTTTCATTATCAGCAAATCTTAGTTCTTCACAATATGTCAGTAATGATACTGAATTTGCTCGGATTTCAGTCCATTCGCCTAAAATAGTTCCATCTATTTATGAAAATGAATTTCTACCACTCTTACCCAATAAAACATCAGATATAAAGTTCTGGATAATGAGTATAAAACAATTGTCTTCTCCTTATAGTTCATGTGCTAATTATCAAAATTTAAATACGAGATTCCAATGCATTCATAACTGTATCATAAATGCAATCAAAGATAAGTGTAATTGTATTCCAAGTCATGCTCTTATTTTGAGGGAAGATTTCGAAGAAACTTATAATTGGTGTAAAACATTATCTCAATGTAATGATGAATACCAATCATTTAAAAATAAATGCAATCAGAAGTGTCCAGAGGTTTGAGATTTTGAACAAAATCGATTAGTTGTGTAAATGTATAACTTATTTGTTTTTTGTGTTAATAGGATTGCAATGAAAATATTTATTACTCATCAATCAAATCGACTCGAAATAGCGGTTCCACACTTTCGGTTCAAATTTCTCTCAAGAAAAATAGTTATGATTCGAATCAAAATATAATTTTCAACCAAAAGCCTGCGCTTAAACTCGAATTGTATTTCTCATCATTGGGAGGACTTTTTGTTATTTGGGCTCTTATTTTATTGATTGCATTCTCAGTCATTTATCTTTCGCAAAAAATTGTGTATATTTTTGGTTTTGATTACACTTCTTATTGATTTATCAAATAAATATTAATTTTATTTTGAATTCGAATGTTATGTTTAACTGTTTTGCAATCATTAATTTTTACATTGTTTCAAATATTTTTTGAAATCATCAAAAGAATTGAATAATATTAAGCCTTATTTTCTAAAGAATAATATTATTTGAGCTTTTTTGAAATTACTATGATTTTTATGCAACACTTATGTAACACACTTATGCATACTATTAAATCATAAATAAAGACGAATAAATGTTTTCCAGTCATCAGACAATTTCTCATCCGATTACGAACAGTTACTGATCTCTAATTAACTTCTTAAAATTCCATTCCACACAATTTTTAAACTGCTTAATCATACACAAGATTCTAATTTATAATAACTTTAAATATAACACTTGTCAGCACTAATTTAGCAAAGCTTTCATTTTGCAAAATTTTTGAGTTATTACATAGCTTGAGTCTTT
Organism: Camisia spinifer; assembly: GCA_034694065.1. Classification (NCBI taxonomy): domain Eukaryota; kingdom Metazoa; phylum Arthropoda; class Arachnida; order Sarcoptiformes; family Camisiidae; genus Camisia; species Camisia spinifer. The sequence goes on along the minus strand of JAQFXV010001707.1, from coordinate 449 downwards.
GCAAGTGTGTCTTTTAGGGAGTGTTGTTTCCCCTCAATTCCAAAAACCATTTCATATCCTCTCTTTCAAGTGAAATGTTAAAAAGCTAAAAATGAAGTCAATTTTTAAATAAATCAGCTTTTACTGGGTATTAAAGGCTATTCGAGTACTTTTCCCATTCGAATTGCATTTTGCACAAAATAATATATCGAATTATTATACTAAAGTTCGTCCGGAAAAGTGCCGTAATATTTTTACAATTTTCTTATTAATTTATTAATAAAGATTTTGGGCCACACTCTAGTGGTTGAATGCCACACATCCAATAATTTAGAATAAAATGTTAGATCAATTTTAATTAAAGTAATATTTGTGTACTGCGCCAAAAATGAGAGATATCCTCAAATGATTGATTCCACTCTATAGCTTATCAATGGGTTTTCATTGGGTTTTTTACGTTGCGTTCGCAT
>JAQFXV010001706.1:0-12509 GCA_034694065.1 Camisia spinifer | reverse complement strand
CAAATCTTACAATAAGAAACTGTATTAAAGATTTGTTTATAAGCATAACAACCAGTCGTCAAGGGTTGAGTTTATTAAAACACTGGAGATCTGTCCTTATGTCGTACTGTAAATCAAATTTTATGAATAACCCAATAATAATGCTTTTTCAAACTTGAATTTCACAAGTTATTTTCAATTAATTTGTGCTTTTCTGTTGTTATTCAATCAGTAATCAACAGATCAATTATTTTAATAATCAATTATCAACAAATTAATGCATTGATGAACTATTATTTTTTGAATTAATTCAATTTACAATCGATAAAATGAAAATATTGAATGATAGAAAACCAGAGTGAAAATCATTAACTTAATAAATGCATGAATGAGTTGAATGCAAATTCTCATATATTTATGAAACTGATTATTTTTAATCGATAGGTCTAATGGACGGTCGCGTCCATACAGTGGCCAACTTTATCGGTGGGGACGCATCGATGCCATGCGAAGTCGATTTGACCGGTTGTGGAAATATTTATTTCATTACATGGACTAAAAATGTGTCAAATGAATGGCAACGAGTCTTCCTCTATAGTGAGTCTTATGAAAGAGTTTTGGGTGATTTTGAGGCCACGGCTCTAAATCGGGTCAAATTTCGCGGCGAGAGTATTAACAAGACTGGAGTCGCGTATCTAACCATCGCTTCATTAGGTGTTGTCGATGAAGGTGTCTATAAATGTGATGTCACGTATACCAGACCTAATATTAATGGAAAATGTCCTTCACTTACATATACAAGACTTCATACATTAGGTATTATGCGATCATTTAATTTATTATATAATCAGACATAAGAAATAATAATTTCCCAAACTTTTAATTCTTCCGTCATTTCATTAAATGATAGCGTTATTTGAAATTCAATCAAATATACTATGTTTCAAAATTATAACTTTATTTTTATTAAATTCTTCATCTTTTATATTGAAGAAAAATCACAAATCTTTTTTGAGAAAATACTAGATTTGAGTGAATAATTGAATACTTACTGCTCTGATATAATAGTTCAGACTCGAGACTAATGTTAAATTAATTGAATTTATTTTTTTCGGACTCTAAGAGTTTAAGAGCTTAAGTCTTGCGAATCACTGTCTATGACTATAATTTATTATTCTGTCTCTTAATTAAAACTGAGGATAGATTTATAAACAGAATCTTTTTGCATAGTCTTTGAGTAATAAGTATTAAGGGTTATAAATCTTAGTTCTTTTGCTCTAATTATCTGCTGAATAATGACAACTGAAACGATTGGTGAAAACAATTAATTTTTTGTGAACATTTATCGGTTTTATTCTCATATTTATTCAAACGGAAAGTTAAGATAAATATTAAAGTTGAGAATTTTTTATATGAAACTCATATAAGTCTGACATAAACGATAGTCTCAGACATGAATAGAGCTCTTTCAACGTGTCATCAAATTGTCGACAATTTATTGCTGAATGATATCAGCATTTTTCACAGCTAATGAAATATTTGCTAGAAATACAAACTTCAAGTTTTCAGACTATTTTGTTTGATATTTTCTTAATTATGAGCTTATTTATTAACTGAAATATAACCTAAAATACAAAATAATCTCTGCATTGAATGAATGAAGAGAAATAGGTTTGCATAATATATTGGCTTATAATAGGACTCTTTTATATTTATGGTTCAATTAATTAAATGTGAAACACAGGTATTATTTGAAGAGCAAAATACAATTTCTTATTACTAGTGATAATAAGTCATGCAATGCAATAGTTTAAGCCATAGATTAATAATAAATGCCTTTTTCTAGTATTACATTAAGAGAAGCTAAAAAATAACACAAAACACTTGCGCACTGTATTTATTAATTAGTTATGAAACTCATTAAAGGCTAAAAACTCTTTCTGTGTTAGCATTTATTTTTTGATTAATTGACTAAAAACTAAAATAATAGTTAAAAATAGAACACCTGTAATATGAAAGCTAAAAAGGTTGAGCTCTTCTAATTCCATAAAAGTTATATAGCCTTACAGTTAAATAGCGTTAAGAGAGCTTTTATGAGTAGTTTTCTCAGAAAACAAAATTAAATTCCTCATCAAAAATATTTCATTTTCCGTTTTTCAGCGCTAAAACTGGAACGAAAGTTCAATTTTAAGAATGCAATACTAAAAGCATTTCGGGAAAAGAGTGAATTTTTTTCTAACTTTCTATCCCTTATTATAAATCTCTGGAACCAAAGAAAAAATCATTATTCAGCCCAATTCGTGTTTATATTGAAATCGCTTCTCTTGTATAAAATAATAGGGAAAACAGAAAGAAAAAATCGGGCAAAGCTTAAGAATGCATTTAATGTGTTCACCAGTTGTGCGCTAAGACTTAATTTGAATACAAACAAGTGAAAAAAATACTATAAGTTATGCAAAATCAAAGAGCAATATTAAAGTCAAACTTTTCTTCCTAAAGCTTTCACTTTATTTAACTTTTCATTTTTTATTTCTGATTGTTTTGAACTATATTTTATTCTACTTTAAGAATATATTACTTCCCATTTCTAGTAAAATAAGAATCTTAAAGAAAAAAATATTCACAGATTAATATTTTTCGGTAGACATTATTTATTTAGCAATAAAAATGATTTGATAAGAAAAAGTTAGCTTATAAATGAAAAGTTGAGTAAATATTATTAGATTTGCTAAATATCTATAAAGATAAATAAAGTAATATAAGAGAAAATGGCAATAATTATTAGGCTAAATGGTTGAAGACTGGCATTTGTCTACTATCACTTTCATGGCTGACTATTCTGTTTGATTCCCAAACGTCAAATTTGTTATAAGCAAGTCTAACATTGGCAATAAAAGCAATAAAAATCAGTCATAATAATCCCAAACACTTTCATATAAAGCTTCCAATTCAATGAAATATTTGGTTCCATCAATTGCTTATCTATTTATATATTTTTTTCTTGTTTCAAAGGAAAAAATAGTTGTATTTATTGAGAAAAATATTTTTTATATTGAGTTCGTTTTGTATGAATTTGTTTTGCAGTAAAACCGGGAAATCCGATAATTCGAGTGAACGGATACGATATTAGTCATCATTTCGATGTAAATATAACTTCACAGGATAAAAGTCATTCTATGAATCAATTGCTTAAAACTAATGAACTGTTACACCAATTCGGACCGTTTGCCGAAAGTTCAACCATAGTGTTTGAGTGTTCGACCTCAGGAGGAAGACCATTACCAGAAGTGAAGTGGTGGAACGGAACTAAACCAATGAGGTCTAAGATCACAATAATAGACTCGGAAGAAGGCGAGGGACCAATGGTTGTGTCCACTATGAGAATCATTGCCACCAGATATGATTTGGGCGCTAAGTTTGAGTGTAGGGTTTGGAACAATGCAACGGTTACGCCACTCTTCCAGTGGACGCGTTTGGATATTCACGTCAAGCCATTGTCGTTGAAAGTTCGCGGACCGACACAGGCTGTGGTCGCCGGAGAGATGGTCTCACTTACGTGTACTGTTGAGGGCGCTCGACCTGCCGCTAATATTACGTGGTATAACAGGTCTGAAGTCGTTAATCCACACCCGAGTGCCAGCACTGATCTTATGAGTGACGGAACCTTTAGGTATGTCTCATATCATATAATCTCTACTTTCATTATCATTATTTTATTCATCTTTCTATTTTATAATTAGGCCTTTATTTTAATTATTATTAGTTTTGTTTATCAATTAATTAGGACTCTAAAGAACTATCATTAGGTTTTTAAAATAATTATTCGCTTATAATTCAATTCTTGAGCAATTTATGGCATATTTAAGATAAAAATGAATTCTAGTTTAATGAAATGTGACGAACAATTTGAGTAAATGACATAACTTTTCTTATTTAAAGTTATGAATTCATATATCTATACGATTATTACATTGAACTGAAAAAAGGAAATAAGAATAATAGAGAATATAAAAGAGCAGGCAATGATTGAAAAGAATAATTTGAGTTTATGAATGCTGTCTTTACTTTGAACAGAACTTCGAGCACATTAGTGTTTATAGCCTCTCGTCATGACCATAGCGGAGATTTCTTTTGTAAGGGATCGAACCAAGTATTACGAAGTCGTAATGAAGTCCCATTACTTCAAGGAACACATCTTCAAGTATTATGTAAGTTGATTTCATTTTTTGATACCCGATATTCAGCTCAATTATGCAGAAAATCTAAACTATTTCTGGACCTCAAAATTATAATGAAGATCATGTCTTATATTTATTCTGTTTATATCTTATACATTTGATTCCAGTTCTAATAATTGCTTTGTGTTATCGTATTTCAGCTGAATTTATATTTAGAAATGATATTAGTTTTATATGACTTTCTATTCCATAAACAACTGCTTTAACATATTATTTTCGTTACGCAATTGCTTTTTTATGCGCTTCCAGTTTCTGATTTTGATTACTTAGGTTTTCAGTTTATGATTCATTTATATTATTCACTCCTTAATAATTATTGCTTTTTGTATCGGATTTTTGCATGGGTTGGGAAATGGATGTGAAAGCGCGTGATTACTATTCGAGAGGTGATAATGCATGACGAAAGTGATGAGGAGAGAGAGTGAGGTGACTGAGAGTGGAAGTGAGGATCGAGACCAACATGAGCTCTCATCTGCTAATGTGAATGAGACTCATATCTAGTGATTCAAAGTTACGATAAATAGGCTAAATGTCTAACCTTTGCTATAAATGCACAAATTTATGTCATGAATTCACTTGAGAATTAACACATTATATTACTGTTTTTCGCGTGTCTCTTCGGTTCGGTATTACATGCGATAAATACTATAGATTTGTTTTGAAGATATTTCGATTCCTGATAATACAATTCTGTTAATGTTTTACTATTAGTTATTTTGAAAGAATCTTAAATTGAGAAAACTTTTTAACTCTAACACGCATTTAAAAGCTTGGGATTTAATAAACTAGACATGAATTGTAATCTAACAAATACTCAGAGCAGAGATTTCTTCATTTATTTTCAGAAAGTTTTTCAATAGGGTTAATGAATTCTATTTATATTTTTTCAAACCTTAAACAGTTCAATAATTTTAGATTCGGTTTTAGATTATTGTGGATTTCATTATCAAAACATTCAAAATTATTTTTATAAATAAAAATCATAATTCATGATGTTTTGAAGGTTTGAATTAAAACATTCTCGACAGCAATGATGATGAGATTTTCAAAAAATAAAACTAAAATTTTTATCATTGAACAAAACTTGAATTATAAAAGCTCTGATCATTCTTAATGAGTTTTAAGTTCTGCTCTAATTCATGTCTTATGAGAAACTCTAAATAATGAGAGTATTTTAGTAAATGACTTAATTAATGATGACTTTCAACTTGAAGAACTTATTGTGATTTCTTGTAAAAATCATTTGAAGTTTTACTAGAGTTGTATTTTTGTGAGTTTAGAGATTTGGCTTTGAAAGTCTTAAAGATAGGAAGAATAGAAAAAATAAGAGTTGGCCAGAGATTATTAAAAATGGCTTTTGAGAAAGTTAAGTAAAAATCAAGAACTGGACTGAATGAAACTCTCTCTTAAGCCCCATTAGACGCTCGGATTAAACTTCAGGGCTTCGTAAAATTCGTTGAACTTTTCGAAAAATACACTCTATATTTATAAAGATTATAAATCCATAGAAGCTATAAAATAATAGGAAAAAGTCATTTTAACAACAGGCTATCTTAAGGCAAAAGAATCTCATGCCTGATCGTCATTATTATCAGTGTTTTGTCATAATCATTATCACAGTTTGATCTTGTCTTTGAAGACCCACAGAATCATATCATAAAATTTTATTGCTTACCATTAGATGGAAAACCGCACTTACAATTCCGCTCTTTAACTCTGAGAGACTAAACATTTTTCATACTAAGAATTATTTTTTGACTTATTTTAATAGAGGTGTAAGTTTTGCTGCCAAATACAGAATACATTTATTTGACAACATATTTAAGCACAAAACTTGATTAATGCTAGAAATACTGTTGCCTTTCTCTTTATGAGAGCTTTTATACCTCAGTCATAGCTTTTATCATTCTTAATGATTTTGTGTATCAATAGTGACAACAAATATCATTTGGTCAAGACATCAAATTCTTGACTGTCTTGAGTTCAATCTTCTCAATTAGTCTTATCTTATGGTTCATTCTGGGATTCATTGATTTATCGATTTATTTATTTATTCATTCAATCATTCATTAACTCTACTTTATGAGGAAAACAAATATTTAGTTCTTCACATGTTTCTAATTGAGTGCCCACTAAAACAAGTCAATAAAATTTGGGAATTCAATTAAATTTCTATAATTTTTATGATAAAAATATTTCTATATTATGAGAATATATGAAATATTCTATGTTTGGAAATTAAAGTGAATTCTGCAATAAAATGTTTACTTCAAAATTCACTTCAAATAATTTGCAATTCCTATTTCACATGCAATCAAATATTTGAATCATTTTTCACTCTAGAATTATTAAACTCTACTTCACTCGCAAATAATACTGAATTTGAAAGCTTTAGCATTTGGTTAAATGCATACAATAGACCCGTATTTTTTTATTAACATAACGACGAATATGAATGAATGAGTGATGAGTTGATAATCATATTCTTACTAAAGCCCTCATAAAAACAGAATCTCTCTATTGATTGAACATAATTTGAATTGAAAGTTGAATGATTACATGCACTGCAATCCTACTTTTAATTATAATCTTAAACCTAGTTAAATTTTTGACGAATTATAACAAATATCTATAATTTTGGTACAGCTCTTGTCTATTAATGACTTTAAGCATAGGAAAGCTATTCCTTTGTCGCGCATACAAATGATATCTCATTATTTGATATATCATTTCGAAAGGAGGAATGGATAAGTTAGGACACGTGCCTCCACTTCAGCCGTAATGCAATCCTATTTCGCTCAAACTTGTATTATTCGGATTTTCTAAAAGTCTCCGTACTTTTCAATGCTATCAAATAAGAGCTATACAAAAAAGCACAAAAAGCAAAAAATGATTATTATGTGCGAAAAAAACCAAAAATAAACGAATAAAACGATATGACATAATAGAGCGTAACTATGATATCAGTTTTGAATTATTCGTAACTTATATTTCATGAATTGAGAAATGAGATACTCTTTTATTAGATATGAAAATGAGGTTATAATGTATACAAAAGTTCAACATTTAATCAATTTTTGCGTAATTAACGAAATCATAGCAATTAATTTTGGAACTATTTTGTGTCATGAAATTAATTTCAGAAGTTTTTCTTTCTCTTTATTTGCAATGAGTATAGAATTGAATGAATTACTATTGAAATAGAGGTTTTGAGTAAAACACAAAAGTGTTTTATCTTTTGAACTGTCGTGAGGTTTGAAATGCGTCGTAAAAATATTATCTGCACATCATTAAGGGTTAACCAGAAAAGATGCAATACTGAGAGCAATAAATGTTCTCGAGTTAACGATTGTGACATCAAGTAATTGTAGCGCAGCCTAAATGAGACTCATTTATACTTTGCTTGATTTGTGTTAAAATAACTTCATTTCAAACTACACGTATCGCCTTTTCTTTACTTTTTCATAGTTTCTGTTTCTACTCTGGGCTAAAAATCCAATTAAATTGTGTGAAAGTGACTCGCATTCAATATCCTTTGCTATTCATTATTCAGTATCTCTTTTCTCCTTTCATGCAGTATTACTTTGATAGGGGAAAGAAGAGTATTAAATTTTTTAGAAAATTGACATTTTATTGCATAACATAATTCTGAAAATTGAAGGCTTATTGACTTTTATAGGATTGATATTTTTAGCTCTTATTTTATGCACTTTTTAATATAACTTTTGAAAAGAAGTAAAATCTAAATCTTTTTCTACTGGATTGAAACGCAAGCAATTTTAAATTGAATGGTATTGAGGTTTCTTTCAAAGGTTATCTATCCTTTACTCGTATCTCATATTACTTCTTTCATGCATAAAAATTTCTCGATAATAATAACGCTAGTTTTGAAAAATGAATCACTAGTCGAACATTTGAACGGTATATATATATAATTTGATTAACATTTCTCAAGACTACGATTTTATATCATTTGAAGACTAGCTTTTTCTCAAATATTATTAAGCCTTTACATCGTTTAAACTCATTTTTAGACATTTTCATTGGATTTTAAGATTAATTGTTTATTCGGATTTTATGTTTGAAAGAGTTTACAAAATTGACTTTAAAAATATGGGAAATAAATTTGATTCAGTCATATAGTCTTGATTTTTTGGATCGTAATTCGAAAGCTGAAGTTTTTCGGATATTTTTATGATTGAAAACAAGGAAAATGAACTCATGACTACTACACGATAATAAAATATGAATGAAAAGGAAATACATAAAAGCAGGCTTTATGCAGATTGGTTTGTATGACACAAATACATATTGATCGCTATGCGATACTAAACATTTTGGATGCAATCATGAGTCGGGACGCAATTCGATTCTATTAAAGATTTGTAGTTCACATGATTTTAGTGAATAGAAAACCCCATAACAAAAGCTCATTTTCATTGAACATCCGGAATATAATGCTACAAATTTGAATTGATTTATAAGTTTCTAACATTGAATTCACTTAATTAGGTTATAAGAATTAATTCATGCTATTATTGTTAAATCATTTATTATTATTATAAAAATAAGTTTTGGTATTGAAGAAAACAACTAATAAAATATGAATTAGAGATTAATTACAAACACAAACAATAAAGTCGAGTTTCACTCATTTTCTTAAAGCTTATCAATAGTGCATTTCAAACAGCTATCAAATAATTTAATAATCATGTTATTCATCATATTATGATTGATAGTTTCATGAAAATAATCGTCTATCAATCAAAAGCATTGCATAATTTATTGACACTATAAGGGGAATATACTGTACAAATATTTATGATCAACGGAAGGTCGAACGGTATGATGTGAAACGATATTTCCTCGTAATTATAATTAAACTGCAATCAATACATGTCTAGATATTTCTGCTGTATATACAGTATATTGAAGTCAAGTCTTCCATAAAAAAGATGACATGTTTTTGTAAAGATGACAGTGTTTTCTGAGCTCAACAAAATCAGTATATTCTTCTGCATCCTTTTCGTTGTTGTTTCACAAAGAATTCGACCGTTTTTTGTTGGTTTTAATATTTCCAGAGCTTTGCTCTCAAAGAAACCAAACTAACAAAAGTCCATCGAATAGATATCATGACTTATAACTGATAGGAATTGAAGTGAATAAAAACTTTCCAGTATTTCGTTGGGTTTTATCCAAAATTTTTGATAGTTTTCAACTTGATATACGTGTTTTTGATGCAAATGAACAGATTAGGCCTGAAATTGGTTTAAATTATTAATTTATTGATAGCTCAACTTGAAAAATATAGTTTTTATCTTCTTTATTCAGACTTGAATTGATTTGAACATTTTGTCTCGACATGTTTTTTATATAACATAATTTTCATATGAAACGGAAATATTTAAAGATGAGAATATAAGATCAGATAACAGAATGATGAACTGCTTAAAGCGTTTGCAGAGAATAGCAAATAGAAAATAATATAATGGTATACAAGGAAAATAAGACATCCGCTTCTGATAAGCTTTAAAAATCTTGTTGCGCTTTCAAAAATAGATAGTTATGTTAAAAAATTCTAACAAAATGCTTAACTGAAGAATAGATACCATTGCTTGAAATATCAAACAACCTTATTTCTCTAGATAAAAATTCCTTCTCAAGCACGCAATTTATTAATTTTTTGAACAAACCTTATGCTAATTCGTGATATAAATCATAATTTTGTTGAGTTTAATTCAAAAGCTAAACTAAACTGACATTTTGTTGGTTGTTGGAGAGAAGTGTCTATAAATTGAGCCTTCACTTCGTTATATAATTTTCTATCCTAGTATTATAGCATTGCTTAGAAAGAGTGGCACATATTTTTAGGCTCTAGGCATCTGATTTCCTAATGTCAGATGAGACTAACATTGAAAGAGATTGAGAGAAATTGAATCAAACGCATTGAAAGTGGCAAAAGTGCAGCCAACAAAATAAGAAAATAAAGTGTCGCAGCTCTTTGAGTAGATCTTGTTTTTTATTTGCCGCTACTTTTCCTGTCAATATGTTATTTTCGGTCCTTCTCTTCTACAGAACTTTAGCTAAAACGAAATGAATGCATATTTGCTCGAATACTAGTATTTCAAAACACTACATATCTTGTATATTACTATAAGTGGATTCACAAAAAAATCCATTCGAGTTGTCTATGATGGAGAAAAAATGGAATAAAAATTGTATGATTCGTACTTTTCAACCGAAAACCATATAATATGCATAAAAGTTTTGTGACTAAACTGATTAACTTTTGTGCTGTTTAGTTGAGACCCGAAGCGGGCGGAGTCGCTATGACTCCTATTTTGGTTTTGAATGACAAATCGACTCATATGTATGTGAGGGTTAGCTTTCTTTCAGTCGTTGATTCGGAAAAAATAATTCAATTAATTTAGATTTATTTGAAAGTGTTAGACATTACTGATCATCATTTTGAAAATCAATTCGCGCGAAAGTAAGCAATTGATTGAATTATAGTAAACTTTTTTTCTATCAAAATAGCAATTTTAATTATAAGATACTGTTATCCAATTTATGTGATGAAAAAAGTTTCCAAACTTTCATTATATCGATCTATGAATACAATGAAAAAGATAGAGTTTTAAACTTGAGGTTTAAGTTGAAAACTGTTGTCATGTTAGCGAACAAGAAAAGAGAAAATAGTTAATGATTAATATTGTGATCCATTTTTAGAAAATTTAAAGAAACTATTCTGTTCACGAATGAGTGGGTTTTGAAACTTTTTCATTAAAAATAAATCATTTATCCTAATGAATGAGCTGAAAGTTCGCCCACTTATATAGAAACTCAAGTTTGAGATAGATATCTATATTTCTCTTAATTAATCTACAAATAAAGGGCAAACTTGAAAATATTTTCCACTTGGATTATTCATGACTTCTGATTAAACTAAAGTGAGATTTGAAATTAGTGCCCAAACCCTCAATAGTTAATAATGCAATGCTTAAAAGGCATAAAGAAGAGAAGAGTAGTTTTTATCTAAACCGATCTCACAAAGCGAGAGATTCTTTTTCATTTCCCTCATTGCTCTTCACTGTTGACACTATCAATAGTGACAAATATATCTCACCCACTCTTCTATTCATATTTAGATCCTCCAGCGGTGTCCATTCAACCATTTGGTGCCATTGCTGTCAATGAGACATCATCTCTACAGATGTGGTGCACTTTTGACGCCAATCCTCCAAATGTGACAGAAATTGTATGGTATAAAGACGGACAACAGTTAAATTGGAGTTCACTGACAAAAAATAAAATAAGTTCTGCGACAGATATAAGAGGAATACCAACGCTTACAATTAATAGTATTAATAGAAACGACACCGCAAGATATAGCTGTCATCTTAAGAATGCTTTCGGTAGAGGAAACTCTATTACAGAAACACAACTTCAGGTCTCATGTAAGCAGACATACAGTCATTAGATTAGCAATAAATACAAACATTTAATTTGAAATATTTCTCATTTGATTGCATAGTAATCAGAATAAATTTTTATTGATTGAATTTATTTAATTGTTATGAATGATGGACAGATCCGCCCAAAGTTAACATAGAATTGGACCCAAACATTGTAGTCGAGTCTTCATCTTCTATTGTAAGACTTCAATGTGTGACAGTTGATGGAAATCCGTCACAGCTCGCAATGGTTCAGTGGTTTATGAATGAACAGCACATCGAGACTACATATGGTGACGCTCCAGATGGACAGTCAGCCGATCAATTGATAATGTCTAATGTCACACGAACTCAAGCCGGCAATTATTCATGCCAGGGATTCAATGGAGCCGCCAATGGAAGCTTCATCTCAACAGCTAAAGAATTGCTCGTTCAATGTATGTCTCAAATTAATTGATTTTTTTATTAATATTAATAGCTTTCAAAGTTATCAAAATTGCAGTCAAAAAATCTAATGCGTCTGATATTTCCCTAATCTTTCATATCTAAAAGTCAATTAGTTCTTAATTATCATCAATCAAATTCTTTACATTATTATTTTTAAAGTTATAAAGTTTTTCAATTCAAATTATATTTATCACCAAATATTCATGTTTTGAATTTCAAAAACTAGAATTTAAATTATTTTACTGATTTTTATTATAGACAAAATTCTAATTTAATTCAAAATACAGTCGACTCTCTCTCTGTAATTGCAACCCTAGTGCAATTAAAACCCGTTCATTATAGCGAGAGTTCATTATATAGAGTGAAGATTTTTTTGTTATTTTTATTCGGA
>JAQFXV010001705.1:0-12510 GCA_034694065.1 Camisia spinifer | reverse complement strand
TTTCATTTTGGGATTCTAGGGAAAAAATTAAACTAAAATCATATTTGATTCATAATTTAAAAATTGATTTTCAATTAATTAACTTCGACATTTGTCGATCTTTTAAAAGCGTCCCCACTCAACACATATATTTAGCTCCAAACGGACCACATTTCAGAGCAGTTTTGAGGAACTTAAACTATTAGTAATACTTCAATAATAATTAGAAAATAGTTTCAAACTAATTGATCGATAAGAGTTTTGATGAATCTTTGAAAAAATAAGTCATACAAAACGTTCTTATAATCGATGCATCAATTTATCAATTTTTGATAAAAAATTGTCAAATTTCAGTTAAATATATTATTAAATGAAGTGAGTATTAACACAATTGAAAGAATACATTATTCGCTTTTGCATTAATTTAAATGAATTTATTTCATTATCAATTGATTAATTTTTTGGAAAACAGTTAAAAATAAAATATTGAACGCTTTTTAAACTTGATTTCAGTTTCAATAAAAATTATAAATTCATTGAACTCATTAATATTTAAGGTCCCCATAGTTTTGAACTTGAATGATATATTAATTAAAGGCTTTAAGCAGTCAAAGTATTGAATAACTTGGAGCCAAACTTAGATTTTTTTTGGTATAAACGTATAATTTATTATAAGCTGTTTGTCGATAGATTCTTAATTTTAATGAATTTTCGATTAAATTTAAAAAATCAATGGAATAATTGGTAGGATTTAATAGATTGAACACATTTTATTGAATGACATAAGTAGAGGTTCAATGTAATCATGAAATCCTTCGAACTGTCGATCAATCTTTATAACTGTTTTTATTGTAAAATAAATGACTAGATTTTCTCTTTGAAATTTACAAACTTTTTTTTAGTATTGTTTGAAAATAACTTTTACGCGAATACTTTTGTGCGAATACTTATGGTTGTGAAAAATTTGATGAGTGCTGTCGTTTATATAAATAAATAAAAGATTGAGTTTAAAAAGAGAACTTACGGATCATCTAAAGTGAGCTGAACGGGTTCATTAGTAAATTGAGGATCAAAATGCTCTAAATCGCGATCTGTCTCCAGTTTTGGCTTATAAGGCGGCGGCACTTGTTTTGCTTCGAGCTGTAAAACAAATAAACAATTATGTCAAACGATTACACAATAAGATTTAGTCAATTTATAAAGAATTAAAATTATTAAAATCTTGAAAAAAGTAGAATAACTGATTATTAGCTAAACTATATTTGAGCAGTTTTTGCAAATGTATTTGTTTTGATTATAAAGTCTAAAATCTAAAGTTTATACCGCTTCCCAATCGATGCTCTTGAAAAATGGATGGCTTGTGATATCAGTGAACCCGGTTTGGGAATGACAACCGAGACGTTCCACTGGATTTTTATTAAGAAATCCTTTCAAAACTGATTGTGCTTTAACTGATATCGAACGAGGAATACGAATAGTCTTCTCGAGAATGACTTGAAATAAGAAATCTTCAGTATTTTGATCGGGATTATCAGCTGCACCGACGATATCAAATGGTGACCGCCCGGCAAGCATTTCATAAAGCAATACTCCCAATGCCCACCAGTCAGGCTCAAAACCTTTATTTTGAATATAAAGTTAGAATCAAATTAATTTAGAAACAATATTAATATAAAATGTTTACCATAATCTTCTCCCCTCAAAATCTCAGGAGCGATATAATTAGGTGTTCCGCAGAAAGTACTGGTCGTATCTCCAGAACGGATTCCTTCCTATTATAAATCAAATAAATTAATTAAATTGAAATATTTGTTGAATGTATTGATATGAATAATATCATACTTTACACATTCCATAATCAGTGAGTTTGACATGTCCTTCATGATCAAGAAGTACCTAATAATACAAATATTAAATTATGTATATCTTTATAAAATCGAAAAAAAATTAATCAATACATACATTGTCGAGTTTTAAATCTCTATAAATAATCCCTATAAAAAATTAAATAATATTAATGAATAACTTTTTAACAATTTTTTTTAAAAGAATTGAATAAAAACCTCTTTCGTGCAGAAAATTTAAGGCTAAAGATATTTCTGCGGCATAGAATCTCGCGTGTTCTTCAGGTAGCCTTCGCTGTCTCTGCATGTGAAACATTAAGTCTCCGCCGCGAACGAACTCAATCACGAAAAATAAACTAAAATAATAACAATAAGCGAATAAATAAATGCCTATAATTTGGTCATAAACTCAATTCATTAATTCATACCGACTCGCAGTTTGAAAACAAGAATGTAATCCAACTAAAAATGGATAATTAGAAGCGGTTTCAAATACATGTTTTTCAGTTTGAACCCAATCAATGTCTTCGTCATCAGTTACTAATTCTTTTTTAATGACTTTCATCGCATAAATGCGTTTTGTTTTCTTGAGTTCAACCATTAATACTTTAGCATAAGATCCGCGACCAATAACTCTCAATAGTTCAAAATCTTTGAGTGAGTATTGACGAGATTCACTACCACTTAATAAGTCACTGTTTGCGTCCACGTCTTGACCCGAACGGTTGAGTTCTGTGTCATCCTCATGAACTCCAATTGGCATTAAATTACTTCCGCTGTGATTGAAAGTATGTTTCTTTCTGGCAGGAGTTCCGGTTCGGACTAATCCAGAGCTTATACTATTGCTAACAATAGTGACGTCTCCGTTCGCATCACGAGAGTTATTACCTGGAGTGGAAGGTGTGCTTTCAGATGACTGATGGTCTGATTGTCCCGAACAGCTATGTTTGAATAATTTATGGCATTTCTTGTGTACCATTAATTTACAATTTATACATTTGAATCCTTGTCGTCCTAAACCCCAAATACGATCCGCACAATACGCACAAAATGCTCTCTAAATTATTTCAATTTATTTTGTGTTATATAATATTTATCAATTTGAAAACTATAACATAAAAAGGAAACAATTCTCAAATAAAGTGAATAAACAGCATATATAGTATTGCATATAAAATATCTGAGTAATCAATATATCATTTTATAGTAATTTAAATGCAATGTTTTTTAAGAGCCTATAATTCTTGTTTTGCATAACGATTGCATTGAATAAATAATTATAAATAAATGTGATATCTTATGATATTAATAAAAAGTTTTGTTGTTTAAGTGAATAATTAACTTCTGTTGTATTTGCAAACCTCTAATCATAAAACACATTCTTAATAAAGAACAGACAAAATAATTCGGTTCTAAAATTATAATTATTGAAACGATTTCTTTTACAATTGCGTTCTTCCAAAAAATTAATATTTACACAAAGTTAGAATACAAATGACTTATTGAATAAGTACTACCGGTAATAAAAAAGTTGAGCTAACCTTATAAACCATGAGTTTTTTGAATATCCGTTTTCTCAATTCAATATAAAACATGAGAAGTTGAAAATTCAAACATTAAATAACAAAGTATTGAATGTATAAGAATGTAATTGAGTTACAGAGGAATCTTCTCATTAATCAGTAACAGATTTTTTTCTATCACTCACATAACAAAACATTCATGTGATTGCATTTCGTAATATATTCTTGTTTTATATGAAGAGAATTAAATATTTTGGATTTATTTTTTCGATAAGAGTTATAAATTTTCGAAATAAAGGGATATATTGGAAAAAAAATCTCAAACTAAATGAATATGAAGTTAACTAACTTTTAGTGAGTCAGAAGATAAAAGTTCTCATGAGATAACTTCTCAAAAGTGACGGAAGTTGTTTATGGGCTGTATTACAAAGTTATCATTTCATTGATAATAAGCTGATGTTTTATTTCCTTATCAAACTTCCTCTCAATTCTCATTCGTTGAAAAAATATTTAAAATACAAAATTAAGTCAACGAGTGTTTGACATGTTTTGATGATATAAACCGAACAAAAAATACTATTGAAATGACAAAAAAAAATAAAGACTTACTCTATTGAATCTTTTGGCTTGAAATATATGACCGTTAACTCTATACAATTTTCTCCATCTTCGAGCCCCGCGTCTGTATATGCTTTCTGTTTGAAATATAGATAATTATAGTTAATTTAAGTGTCTTTACCTTAATAAATAAGATCATACTGTCTTCTCCAGGACATGGAAGACCAGGAACTTGTGGCACACTTGGAAATACTGATAGAAAAAATCAATCACTAGTTATTAAACAGTTATTTTATTATTTAAAATATAGAATACCATGAATTTTAATTTCAGAGTCTTTGTTCACTTCGTATAAACGAATGGCTTCTTCTAATTCTGCCTGAGATGATATGACACACGGATCTCCTGAACAATTAAATTAACGATAAGTTATTTTTATTAAACAATACCTAAAGATTCTTAATTTTTTTTCAAATGATTACCGAAATAATAACGAAATTGTGGGGCACGAAAACAAGAGAATAAAAAATTCATTGGGTTTTTAGTAATGTTTCATAAGTAGAAAACAAGCATAAATGCATTGGAAAACTTTATTAAAATAATTGGATTAACTATACATTGAACTCATATTGAGTAATAAAATGGAAGTTTAAGAAAATAGAAATTTAAGCTTTTTATTAAAAGATATAACGGAAATACGATAGCGTTCCTATGAAACTGATAGTCAGCTTAACTTACTTTATATTATGTAAAAAACTCTCGAAAGAGTATAAGTATAATAGCAGTTGAGCTTCAGATGCAATGCATTGTAAAAGTTTATAAAATATTAAACTAATTATATATTATTATTGGTTTAACTGTAATACGAGTCAAGCGTTTTATTAATGCTTTGAATAGAAAACATATAAACTGAAAGTCATCGTGACTTATATTTAGATGTAATCTAATAAATAAATTGAGTGATTGTCAAAACTCTCCTTCAATTATAACAATGTGTTTACATTTACTCTAAATAATGAGCCGGTAATCAACTTTTCGATTAACTATTGTTTAACTGTTATATTAATGTTGTGTTAACTTTAATGATAATCAAATTAATGAATACCTTCTTCGTCAACCCATTTCATAGTAAAACTCTGATCGCATCCAAATTTACAAATATCTCTCATCTCTTTACACAATAATTCCAATGTTATCATTGGCTCGATATATGTCACCATTATTTCACTTTAATTAATAATTTATATATTTATTAACAATACATTCAATGAGTAAACAAATCAAATTTTAAGATAAATCAAAACTGTATGAAATGTATAAACGAAACAATCAAATGATAAACAAATTATAAACATTGATATTAATTAAATGTCAATAAATACGAACCCATTGAAAGCTGCTTTAACACGAATTTCATTCATTTCTTTATCCATTTCTCACTTTTATTTTATGTCTTTTCACAACCTTTTAGTTTTAATTTTCAAAACTATTAAATAATTATCAAAATATTAAGTAGAAAAATAATATTGATTTATATAAAAATACGATTTTATTGAAAGTAAACTCAACTCAATTGTAAAATTGCATTATTTAGGAATTTGTCGTGTGTTGTGATGTCTGCCATCTTATCATTATTTATGATAATTCAATACTTTATATATAAGTCAACAAAAGTGGCGACACTTTATGCCAAAAACGTAAACATTAAAATTTAAAACTTCAAAACATATGATAAAAGTGTTGATCGAATGCTTTTAGTTCATAAATTTCTCACAGAAAGCGAAACATATGTATCTTTAAGTATTTTTTCTGTAGATAAACTGTTCAAAACCACCCCTTTTATTAACTTCAATAATAATGAAGTTATATTAATAATAGCATAATAGCATAGTATTGATAATTATATTAACTTTAAGTTTAAATAAATAATTTTTATGACTTATCACTTATAATTTGCGTTTTTATATTTTCTCAAAAGAATAATTTCAGGGAATGAATAAATAAATTGATTCAAACTTACGATAAATTGAATGAATATTACAATAAAGTCGTAAATAAAGTACTAATATTTACTAAAGGCTCAAAAACACACGTGTATTGGCTTTCGTGTGGGTTTATGTTTATGTTTATCAAGAAGTTTGATTAAAGTTTTTAAATAAGTTTTTAATGTTTTTAATGTTTTTTATCATTAAATAGTAAAACAATTGTTTTAAAGTTTTTAACTCATATTTCAAAATATAAATCAATAAAATTGAAGCAAAAATGAATGAAAATTATTCAACAGGTGTTTGGGTTTTAAAGCAGTCTTTAATTAAATTTAATGATAATATCAATGAAAACGATGAAAACAGTGTTATTTCAAAATCAATAAAATGTTTACTTTCATCGCTTCAATCAATCTCTAAAAGACATTCAATTGAGAACTCATTTCCAATATTTACTGATCAATCACTTAATAGTCAACTAATAAAAAGTTTAACAAATTTGGAAAAAATTATATTCAATGAGAACTGTTTTGCAGAAACGACAGTACTTTCAGGTCTTGTGATTGCATTCCTATTAAATATTTATTTATGTGATATTCAGAAAGCTATTCATATATATTTCAAATTACTTTCAAAAGAAAGCATAATTCAAATAAATTTTATTGAATATGAAATCGACAATAATTTAAGTCAAGTTTTAGACAATAGTCTCTTAATCAATGATTTCAGTAAAGTTTCATTAATTAATGGTTTAATAAATTGCAATCATTTTGTCTCACATTTGATTGAATGCGAAACTAAAATATTTATTAAAATTCATTCACATATTGTTAATATATGTTCTCAAAGATTAATACATGAGTTCCATGTCTTTCGATTACTTCAGCATTGGTTGAGAACTTTGAAAAACAATATTAAACTAATAGTTGTTAAAGAGCCGAATGTGTTGTGCGATAAAAGTTTAATATTGAATACTTTGAATCAAATCGATAACAATTGGGAACATCCTATTAATGGAGTTAATGATTGCGTTAAATTAATCTATACTTTGCTTTTGGAAACATTTACGAGTTATAAACAATTGAAAACACTTTCGAATCAGAATTATTGCTCACAAAGTTCTGAAACAGAAAGTTATGATTTGATTAATGAAGAGTTAGTGAAGACAATGCAGTTGTCGCTCACCAGTAAAGCTAAATATCGAAAACTTTCAGCTTTAATACAATTGAATGGCTGGAGATCTGCTTTTGAAATCGATTCCAAACTCTCGCATCAAATGCTTAAATATCTTTCGATTAATAGCCTTTCGTCAGCGATCACAGAATTATACAAATCTATAATAACTTCTATGAAAAAAGATAAAAGTGAAGAAATATTGACAAATTGGTCGCAACATTGGTTAAGACATATTTGTGATGCTCTTAAATCACAAAATAAAGTAATCCATAACAATATGATCGCACATATACTGCCGTTTACTCTAAAAAATATTGAACATTCGAGTGAATTAATATTTAGTAATATAAGTGATTCGGGTAGAGCTGAGGCCGCATTAGTTAGAGTTTCAATTGATAACAAATTAGCCAATAATTTATTGCCTCCGCTTTCATGGATTAAAAAAATTCTAATCAATAATGAAGAAGCAGTTCGTGAAGAAGGTCTGTCTCTACTAATTGATGAAAGATTCATAAGTGATAGACTGAAAATTTATGATTTATTCAAATTATTTTTATTGACGAACTTAAATATAGACAATCCGTCTTTCAGGCAAAAAATTGTCAGTAAAGTTGAACAGTTTTTGACTAAACTCTGTATTAGTATAAGAGATAAATTTTCTATACATGGCTTTCATGATGATTATGACATGAAAGCAATTGAATTTTTAACAGAATATATAAATATAATAACTGCAAACCTAATACCCGGCGCTTCATATCAAAGAAGAATTACTTCTTTACTTCTATTGGAATCATTGTTCGTCATATTAAACAAAAATAAGATCCATTTTAATGAATATATGGATTCAGAAAGAATACAATTTCTAATTTTCCTGTCAGTGATCGATAAAGACGATAAAGTGAGAAAACTTGCCTCTGATTTGTTGATTATGTCTCACAATAACGATGAAAGTGATCTAAAATCTGATATAATTGCAGAGATTGGGTTTAGTTTTATTGATAGTCCTCGACATCAAGAATCCCATTCCGGTGCACTTATGATCAAATATATTTTCAATAATTTCAAACCATTTGCTACTAATGGAAAATTATTTAATAGCGAATTGGAATTAATTGAATACTTTATAGAATTGGCTCAAAAACAGTTTGAAAGCGCTCAACAAAATCTATTGATTGCATCCAAAAACTTTCCAATTCATGGATTGTTTTTAGCGCTTAATAATTGTTTATTATTTGATTATTTGAATCAATTTTCATCAGAAGATCGGTTTTTAGTGTTTATAAATAATTGCATTAAGTTGTGCTTCAATTGCATAAACTTAATGCTTAGTCAACTTTCACAAAACAATATCGAGTCTTCGCCTTCGTTTCAGGAAATGTGTGAATCTCTCGAAACTATTTTAAAGAAACAAATTGATGAAAACGAAGAAAGTTTGAATGATATTTCGAAATCAAATAGTTTTCAACTTCTAATGTCGATGTGTTGGCTCAATATTAAAGAATGCAGTTTTCTTTTATCTAATTTGGTTGAATTCTCAGAAAAGTTTAAGCATAACATTATAAGTGATAAAAAGATTCATGAAATCGGTTCACAAATAGTTACGATTCTTAGTAAATGTCGACATAAAGGTGTAATAGATTCGAGTTGTATATCACTCACCAAATATACGGTTTCACTCATAAGAATGAAAACCCGAAATATCGAACACATCGAAACTTTAAAACTATTGTTAAACGACTCTTTGGATTGTATCACAAAATCAGCTTTTACTTCAAGTATAACTCGACGTTCTGCAGGTCTAGCGATGATAATTCAGGCCATTCTAATCGGTGAATCTGAGGCTTATAACCAAGGGTTTAAACTCGATATTTCTCTTTTCAGTCAAACTATTGATAAACTTATGATAATTGCAAAATTAGATTTGCCTCAAGTTATCGATGATAAGTCTGATTTGCCTCAAACTTATGCCTTACATATTCTAAATTCAATTATATGTACGGCTTCATTATCACGATTCACAACTAAAACTGTTGAATTTCTTCTACCGATTTGTATAAAAGGTTTCACTTCAAATGTTTGGCAAATACGTAATGCATCGCTTCAATTATTTGGTTCATGTTGTTGTCGAACATTAGGACAAAGAAAAATTAGTGAAATCGACCAAATTATGTCAGAGGGATCTACAATCACATGCTTTGAATTCTTTTATCGTTATCCAACATTATTGTCAGCCTTTAAGTTACAATTCGAAGAGACCTTTTTCAGGATCAATAAAGGATTTATTTGTTCAGAATTGGTTCCAATTTTATCACTTTTCGCTTCTTTTTCTCCGATCGGCTCAATTGATACCTATATTAATGATCGACAAATCATTAATTATTTGATTTTACTTCTGGGTAACAAAATATGGAAAGTTAGGATGTTATCAGCGAAAGCATTGAGTAATTTGCTTTCAATCAATGACTTACAAAATATTTTATTCAAATTATGTCAACAACAAAATATCAATTGTAATTCAATTCATGGTTTAATGCTTACAGTTTCGCATTTGATTGAACTCAAAAAAGAACTTCAAATCAATGATCACGAGTTGGTTAGGGATCAGTTTTATCTAATTTTTGGAAAATTAATTGAAGCCAACGTGAACTGTAAAGCCTTACGAGAAGTTTATGATGAAATATTTCATTCCGTTTGTATTCATTATGACGAAGAACTTGATAATGAAGACAGTGTTTGTGATATTACTATTGAAAATGATTATATCGAGGGATTTCTCGATAAAATTCATTCAAATGTTCAGTTCAATAGAAGTGATGACATCAGACTTTTAGCTGCGAAGACACTCAACAGAAGGGTCAATGATCTCAATACAAAATTCAAAACTCAACAATCTTTTAAATCTGTATTCAAATTAATTGAAATAATTTTGATTATTTTGGAAGATGAAGACAAGACAGTGAGGTCTGAAGGAGAATATATTGTATTGAAACTAATGGATGAAAATAGTTATATTTCATCATTCAATGTCTCCACAGATTATTTGCTTATTTGGCTCATAAAATATCCTTCAATTAATGAAAACGAATTGATTAAGTTTTTATTATCAAAACTCGATTCTGTTATACCATTGAAAGAAATCATTCGATTAAAAGAAGAAAAAAGAGAAATTCTTTTTGAAAAAGAAGAGAAGAATGTTTTCGCTGAACCTCTGTTTTTGTTGTTTAAAATCAGCCAATGCTTAAAGACTTTAAATTCAAAAAAATTCATTAAAATTGCTGAACAAAGTCTGAAAAAATTAGTGAATGATTGTGAATATTGTTTGGAACAGAAATTTATACTCGAATTGAAAAATATGGTTCATTTCAGTATTTGGAAACTTCCGAAACTGTTTATGACTATAAGTAGTTTATACTTAAGAATCGATCTAATCTTCCATTTTTTCCAGAACTCAAGTGAAACGAATGATATTTCTTCACTGATAAGAATTACTCAAGACTTAGACATATCTACTAATTGTGAAACTGTTGCCAATTGTCGAAAAATAACTTATTTATCTGATAAGTTGAACACAAGAGATATAACTGTATTGAATGACACAATGAAAATGTTAAATTCAAACTTCCCTTTCTTTTCTACAATCAGTCGCAATATATTATCGGGTTATTCACTATATAATTACAAAATTTAAGTTCAAGACAATAAATATAACTAAAAGTTATTAAAATTAAATTTATTTAATTTAAAGTTAATCTAAATCAAAATAATTATAATTAAATAGCTCTCGACTAAAACCTATTGAATTTCTATAAATTCAATATTTGTGATCTATTTTCAAAGTATTAATAATAAGTTAGAGACTCATCGATTGCAATTGGATTGCATTTAATACTGAAAATATAGTCTAAACCTGACCCCTCATATCAGGTTTGTCTTTTTGAATCCAACCCGACACCAATTTCTTGAGCTCTCCGATTGCTTTCCCAGGATTGAGATGTTTAGGACAGGTTCGCGTGCAGTTCATAATAGTGTGACATCGATATAGTGAAAACGGATCTTTGAGTCGATCCAATCGTTTATCTGTTTGTTCGTCTCGCGAATCAATAACCCAACGATAGGCCTGCATGAGTGCCGCCGGACCCAGATATTTATCACTATTCCACCAATAACTCGGACACGCAGTTGAACAACAGGCGCATAAAATGCATTCATAGAGACCATCAATTTTATCTCTATCTCTAATGCTTTGCAGATTCTGTTTAGAGCCGATTGCGCTCTCATCCTTGCGCTGAAGCCATGGCTGTATAGACTTATACTGTTCGTAGAAATTATTCAAATCCTATTCAAATAGAATTTATTGAGTATTTAATATAGAGGTAATAGTAGAAGATATTCGAGCACTCACAGGCACCAAATCCTTTACAACATACAAATGGGGCAAAGGATATATCTTTGTTGGTTTATTGAGATTATCATTGATTTTAGCGATACAGGCGAGTGTATTTGTTCCACCTATGTTCATTGCACACGAACCACATATACCTTCACGACACGATCGTCTAAATGTTAGGGTTGGATCCATTTCATTCTTAATCTTTATCAAAGCGTCCAAAACCATTGGACCACAACTTTTAGTTCAAAATCATTTTTTTATTCAATATTTTCTAATATTATTAAATCTATTCACTTACGAATTGAGGTCCACTTCATATGTTTGTAAGTGAGGCTTCACTTCAGGATTCTCTGGATTCTATCAATTATGGAAATTATATCAAATTTTTGTCATACAATACAATCAATTTTATGTATTTATTAATTATTATTAACTTCAAGATGACTGAAATCTTACCCATCGATAGATCATAAACTTCTTGTTAAGAAGTTTGCCAGCAGTTTGTCTAATGCTTGCCATTAAGTTTTACTCAATTGAAATTAATTTATAGGAATCTATACTTTCAATATCAGCTCATAAAACAAGATTAAATACCCCAACGATTAACTATATTAATAGATCACGTGATTAATGTTTTGATATTAGCATGGATGTGGTCTACTTCAGGCTCTGTTTACAGTTACCGTGTTACATAGTTACGGCCAAATAACTCTTTTATTATTCAAATTCCACTTTAAAGGTTAAGTTAGTTAGGCTAGGTAGAGCGGAACGGCGCGCGGAGCGCGCTAGGCTCAATTTCAAACACTTTTCAAGTTCAAAAATTGTTAAATCATGATTAAAAACATTATAATTAAATATGTGTGCACCTTAGCAACGACGCTAGCAACTGTACACAGAGCCTCAAGTAGAACAGTACCATTAGCATTTATCTGATAGGCGTCATCAACATACTATGTTATGCTGTGTGGGTCTAGAGCTCAAACTAATCTCTATGAAACATAATGTTAAAAACAGCGTGACATGGGTTATGAGGGGTTATGAAAACTGAATTC
>JAQFXV010001704.1:0-12522 GCA_034694065.1 Camisia spinifer | reverse complement strand
AGATTTATTTTAAGAATCCAAATGTCAAAAAATTATTGTTCAAATCCGATGAGTTTTTATCCCCCCTATAATTTTTCAAGTAAATCATGATATGATCCCCAACTGAATCTTCAGACATTGGGAAAGATTGATAAGAAATGTTTTCGTGTAAGTGAGAGAAACAAATCGATGTGTATCTAAAAGTAATTTCTTGGAAAGTATCTTCAATCAAATACTGACCATAAGATTCATTGACAAAAGTTTGTATCCCATAGAGTTTTAGCGACACTGTCACGAAAGTTGTCATTATTCACACCCAAAATAAAACATTAGCGTAAAAGCAGTTCAAACTATGCGAAACCGAATGAACGAATGGGTGTTAACATTGATGGCAGAAAATCATGCTCTCATCAATTGAAAAAAGATTTCCGCCTTCTTTTTAGTTTCAGAAACCGTTTTCATTTAGAAAATGACAGAAAGAAAATAAACTATAAGTTTCGCTGAGTTTTGTTATCAAAAGTATTCAATCAATGAAAAAATATATATATATTTCAAAATTTTCTCCTCTAAATCGTATTGAACTCCTATTTAGGTGTTTAAAACATAATAAATCAAATTAAATCTATATTGAGTTTTCTTCACTTCTAAACAAATAAAAATTGAATTTTTTTCGCTCCAAATCGTCATTTCTTCGCTGGAAAATATACTTTTGAAAAATATCGATTTGGGAATCATTTCCTTATTTTATGAGAAAATCGTTAACTATTTTATGAATAGTGCTGAAAAAATTGATAACATTCAAAATATTCAATAAAAAGTCTAGAGAAGAGTCATTTTAGGATAAGAAGAGAACGAAAATATATAACGAGAAAATCAGTGGAGAAAGAAAAAGAAAATAAGTTTTCGATAACTGTGTTGAGACATAATCGACAAACACATAGAAAGCACTTGACATTTACAGTTAATTCCATGAATACATGCAGTCAGGATTGGATTGTGAACATTATTACTTTCAACCGATTCCTTCTGTATTTCTGCTTAAGTGTCAGAACTTGTTATCACATGAATAAAAAGAGTAGTAAATATTCGCTTCGTTAGGTTAAGAAAAAAAGTAAATAAATTTTGTATTAGATTTTCACGAATAACTCAATGAATTTCTGCATTATATATAGTCTATAAGATTAAACTCATTTCTCTGGGAAGACATGTTAGACATAACTACATATAATATGAAATTCGCTAACATTTATATCCAAGACATGCCAGATATGCAACAGGAATGAGAGAATTGCTTCTGGAAACCAATGC
Source organism: Camisia spinifer (assembly GCA_034694065.1). Lineage (NCBI taxonomy): Eukaryota > Metazoa > Arthropoda > Arachnida > Sarcoptiformes > Camisiidae > Camisia > Camisia spinifer. The sequence goes on along the minus strand of JAQFXV010001704.1, from coordinate 11,235 downwards.
CATCACTGAATTAATCTGAAAATAGAGCGAAATTAAGTTTGATATCACAGTAAGTTATTGAACACAAACTTTTATTGCATATTCGCATGACATTTAGTGAAGTTATAAAACTTTATCGTTGATTCCTTACCATTAGAACCAAAGATAATCATTTCATTAGAATGAGATAATGGCTTACTATAATCAGAGCACTAAATTTTTTATATGCAATCACACATTCCAACTATTTATTCAATTAAACTCTTTTTTCGATGGCTTTTACGAGTGAATACATTACATAAATTACTCAATAAGTCTTATTGAAAAAGTATTACTAATTATTTGCCTATAGTTTAAGCCTTATTGATAGTAATTCTGTAGTAGATTTTGATAAATTAAGTTCTCGATTATCATTATCATTATTATTGTGAGTTTTTTATCATGTAATTTGTTTGGATCGATAATTTTTCTTGTATTACCTCTTATTCATAGCTATCAGCTATCTTTTCATCAAATAAAAGAAAACTTTTGCCTCACATTTTCTTTAGTGTTGAATTTTATTAATAAAACATTGATCCAGAATATGGATTAAGAATAAGAACTTTTCTGAGAGCTTTTCATTCAACGAAATGGAATAACATTTTTTTTATCTACTTCTTAATGCAATGAAACTATTCAACACTTACAGTCTTTTCACATATTCAGCCTTTAGTTTAAAATGTAATATCAGAAAAATATCAATGAATAGAAAACTTAATGAAAAACGCATAAAGTTTTTTAGATGTGAAAAATGATTAAAACATTATAGACTTAGTTTAGAAAAGTTTTCACTAAACGGCTTAGTCTAAGTTTTATTCAGGATATAAAAACTTTTTTCTAAAGAATCGATTCTGATTCTGATCATTAGATTCACAAAAATTTTTGGATAGCTTAAGAAAAATAATATTCTCATCGATTTATCAATTTCTTGACATGAAATCTATCCGTTGCCTAAATTTTTTGTTTGATTGTTTGAACACATTATATAAGAAAAATCTAATGGATGAAAATGTACTAAAAAAATATCTTTCGGAATAAATAATTCAAATAAATCTTCTGAAGAAATAAAATATTTATTCAATTTTGGTTATATAGAACTGCATAAAAACTAGTCAGACCTTTATATTCAGTTTCCTATGAAGTTAAATGTGTTTGCGGTACGAGTGATGAATACATTCAATAACAATCATTCATGTCTAGCAATACATTGCTTGACGGTCTCCTTCCTTCTCATGGAGAGAGAAGAATTGAAGAATACTATTTAACAATGAAGTAGTCTTTCTTATCTTATTCTAAAAATTTTAGTGTTTCTTCAGATAAGTAAGATCTAGACAAAGGATTAGAACGAACATTGCTTGACTCACATATGTTTGAATTGTCATATGTTTAGTGACATCTTTAAACTGATAGAATGACAGATAAGAAGTTATAACTTATCAGACATAGACTCAATTGTATAATCATTTTCAACAGAAGGATGTCTCTCAATATAATATGCTTTAATATCAGTATTAGAAATATTAAGTTTCTTATTCTGATACTGAATTTCACCTAAAATTACAATATGTCGAGAGATGGATAGATAGTATGATATATCAAACAGATTATTATTTCATCAATAATTAATGAAATTATGTGAGAATTTCTATTTTTAGAATGTTATTTGAATAATGAACTAAAGTGGAAAACTTATTAAGTTAAGAGGTGTTATTGATTATAATTTTTATGATAATAGACTTTTCTAAGCGTCAGAAAAATTTTGAACATAAATTTTGAACATAACCATAAAAAGTATTAACACATTCACTAAAACAAATAAATTTAATCTTGAAAAGAGCGAATTCTTTTGCACATGTGGGATAAGAAAAATTTGTTAAATTTAATTTTCTGAAGAAAAAGTTTACTCTTCATGCAAACATTGAAATTCACATTAACTCATGGTTTCATTGTTAGTGCAATATTTTATTTCAATTGTGTTTAACTAAGATTAAATTTGACTGAAAAGTCAAAATATTAACTCAGTTAAGTTGAAATAACTTACGACTAAAGAATGAGTTATTCAACATAATTCCGCCTACACTTCAATAAAATTGAGCGCTTGTTCTCTCTATAGGTCTACAGGAAAAACAGATTTCCCAAAACGTTTTAAATAATTCTCATCATAAAAACAATTCAAAAATAACCAAATATTCATGAAAAATTTAATTCAAAAGAATAACTTTTTTTCATTTTTTAATCAATCAGAAAACTCTGGAAAATAATTGAATAAATTGAAAAGTGTTAAGAAGACCTCCGCTTCTCTGCCTCAGACTTGAGAAATAATTTCTTTTTATTAAATCATCGCCTATATTATCTATATTTCTATGTTGTCTGAAAATAAGCAACTTTTATACTTTTGAAGACAGATATAGTGATTAGGTGTAAGTGAATTGCAAATCAAGTCTTGTCTTCAAGATGTTCTCATGAGTACTCATCCAAATTTCACATCACAAAATTCTTCTGACAAATAGAGCACAAATTATTTGTGAAGCCAAAAGTTGAGCTTAATTTGAGAACGATTTCGAGAGCCCATAATTCAATGGGCAATAATTATTGAAGCGATACTTCCGACATATCAATCGCTATATCATTTAATTTCTTAAATCAAAAATGAATAAAACAATTGTAAAATTGATTTAGCTTGTTTTGATCGCGAATAATTTGTTCAATAAATTTATTTTGTATTTTATGATAGATATACTAAATTTGTTTTAGGTTGACAATAAAATTTTGAAATTGATATTATGCTGCAAAGTCAATTTGGTCATTATCAAGACTGAAATCATGTTTTATTTATCTAAAATCCTCATGAAAATTATCTCAAAATCTTGAATAGCTTGTTTAGAATTAAGCTTCATAAATATGAAATTAAGCATTAATTTTCTTTATGAACAATACATGTATCTTGAAATCATTCAATTTTTAGCATACAATTGTTGTTGTTTTGTTGTATTTCACTTTTATGTTTTTCGTTTTACTTTTCTTTCACTTCTTCTTACGATTCAGCATTAGCATGCTCAACTTTCCAGTGGGTGAGCTTTAAGAATTCTCAAATTCCAATGGGGTGTTCAAAACTAACGACTTTGAATAATGATTTTTTCGAATTTTTGAAAATTCACAAAAAACGAAGGGTACCTAGCATATTATTTTCGATATCTCAAAATCGAAGGATGAGCTGTCTGATTTTGCAGTTGTGTACATCCTACATACACCACCTTTGGCTATGTTATATTTCGATCTTAAACTTTCAATTTTCCCTTATTTTTAATTTTAAACTTTCAGTTTCATTTAATTACTTTTACTTTCTAATTCTTCAGGTTTTAAAATACTTTGAAAGTGAGCGCAACTTAAAAACATGTAAAGCTTTTACTCGATAGTTTCAAAAGAATCCAATATGAGATATATTCTAATTTTAATTAATTTATAAGATAATAGGATTTCTCTGAATTAACACAATTTAATTCATTAATTCATTTATATGACTATAATTCCCAAAATAGCTATAACTTAATTTTGATTCTATGCTGTGAATTACATAATAAAATACAAGAAATCATTACAAACAATCGTCTTCCGTAACATTTGTGCGATCGCTTCCCCAATAATTGACTTTTATTATTGCTCTCCATTATGTTCAGAGAAAGTTAGTCTAATTTAATCGAGAAAAATACTCATAAGATTTAATGAAACAGCGAAATCATTGAGTAATTTCAGCCAGAAGTCTAATTTAGCTTATTATGCAAATAGTCCTAACATTAAAAATTCCGGAAATTAAGTATTTTAGGTTTTAATTCCAAGATTAATTGCCTTATATTCTGAGTAAAATAACTACTCATTCAAAAGTATTCAAATACTTTTACTCAAAATATGAGAAATTTTGAGTAACATTTATAATGAAGTCTGTAGTGAATCATTAGTTTTCTCAGAATGATTGCGCAATTATTCTTTGTTTTACACTAAATATTAATGCTAACTATTCTGTTGCACAGTCCAAAGTTCAAAACATTTTCAATCTTTTGAAGTTAATTAAACAACTAATTTAATAAGTTTACCAGTTTTAATTGAATCAGAGATACTGTCACATTAATCATGTTAAAAACTTTTAATGCACTTTATGAAGCTTATATACCATTTGTTAAGTACATGATTAAACTCTTAACAGCTTTTATTTTTGTTAATACACTCATATTTATGCGAACACATGAATGCAATCCAGGCTTTTTTGGATAATTGCTTTTTACAATTCATATTTAACTATCACTACTCTCAACCTTTCAGTATTTCTCTGTTAATTTCCTTCAAAAAAACTATTTTTCGAATTCATTCCTATTAAGCATAATATTCCAAATGAATTTGAATCTATATTCGACTGTATTTTATATGAAATAACTTATTCTTTTATTAAATTAGCTCAATGTTGTATTTGAACAAATTCCAGGACTCACTTATTCTATATCAAGATAAAGTTCACTGATTTTCTTTAGCATTAAATATAATTAATTTTGAAATAAACAATACATGTTTGAGCGGATATTCTTAAATCTGATCTCTTGTTCATCAATCATTCCTATATTTAAGTATAGCTTAATTCATATTGATTTTTATGTGAAATAATTAATTTTGATTTTACACAAAAAAGATTTCATTGAACAATAATTCAACATTATCTTTGATCATAACATGTTAAGAGTCTCGAAGCATGAAAATCCGTTCAAACACTAAAATGTTAGAGAAAAAAATTCCAGAATTTCGATAAAACAATTATTTTTTGAGACGAAAAGTTGACGCTTGAAATAGCTTAAGAACAGAATTCAAGCGAAAGTTTTGAGACAAAATTGGGAAACTTTTCGTGTGACAAATACTAAAAAAGATGTGATTCCTGTTTAGACACAAGATATCAATACATAAGAAATCTGTATTCCATAAGAGTTATGTCTAATTCGGTTCCAATTATACCGAAGCTAAAAATAACTTCAAATATATTGAATGATTCATTGAAAGTCATGCCTAATAGACTTTTCATTCATATTTTGTTTCGTTAAGCCTTCATTAGAGTCAATATTTGGGCGAATTCTGCGCTCTCGTATATTAAGCCTAAATACACGCTATAATATTGGGTTTAATTTAATCGCTGTTTTTGAGTACAAACTTCTGTTCGTTATTTATAAACTATTAGTTACCCAATCATTAATAGCAACCATTCGAGAGTATATAAGTTTACTGTCGCTGAATAAAAGCTGAATGTTTTTTGTCATGATTTTGTCTGTTTTCATCGATTATACAATTTTTTATTCTTTTTGTGAAAAATTGTTATGAAAATAACTCTTTGTTTTATTAAAATTGATACGAAAAGCCGAAAATTGTGATAATTTTTTATGTGCCATAAAATAGCACGAAATCTCATATATTTTATGCTCAACTGTTTTATTTTCAATCTTAGGTCATAACCAACAATTACTATTCGTTCATCGCATGATTTATTGAAAACAATTTCAAAGACCAACAATAATTTTCGTGGTGAAAAAAGGGGATCCAAAAGAATAAAAAGATATTTTATTTCCGAGAAATATGAAAGTTGTAGAACTGGAGAAAGAAAAGTTAATTTAGTTATCGTGAAAGCTAAGTTCAAACTCATGGCATACATATAAGAGAAAGACATTAAAGACATCAACAGTTGGATACGAAAAAGGCATTAACGAATTCTGAGCTAAATCATGGATTATTACCGCAAAGGCACCACTCAAATGACTATTTTAATGGACACTTCGAAGGATAACTCCAGTAATGTTCACGATTTATGGCCGCTGTCATTATCTCCAGAACAATATAACTCAAGCCATAACTTTAATAATAAAAGTGACTTTAATATCAATTCTACGGTTCAGTTGTATCCAGAAATGATTGACGATTTATTAAATATAACAGAATCCACACCTTTAGAGTACGCGATGGTTATGTACGGCTATATAATGCCATTTCTGATAATATTGACAATAGTTGCCAATACTTTAATAGTTTTAGTTTTAGCTCAAAAACATATGAGAACACCAACTAATTTGGTGTTGTTATCGATGGCAATCGCGGATCTGTTAACTCTATTATTTCCTTCTCCCTGGTATTTCTATATGTATACACTCGGATATCATCAACAGATACTCTATCCTCCACTTGCATGTTATGCATACAATTCAATGACTGATGTCTTGCCCATGTTTTTTCACACGGCATCGATTTGGCTCACAATACTATTAGCGGGTCAGAGGTATTCAAAGACCATTATTTTATTTTACTCATAATTTATGTGATTTTTGTAATTCAGCTTATTTATAGTCTTTCTTATATTGAATAATTCATAATTTTTTGAAATTTTCATTCAAAGCCTTATTTTGATCGTATTGTTTATAGAAATTAAAACTTAACAGTTAAATGTTTAATGGAGCTTAAAAAGAATTGGCTCGTATTGTAGATTAGATATAGAAATCTCTTAATCCTACTTAATTATTAAGTCTTCATTATATGAGATGAAAATCAATATTTAAGATTGCATTATTTAGTTTTTATCTTCCAATGAGAAGCAAAAAAATTACACAGAAATGCCAGCTATTTATTGGTCGAATTGCTTGAATTTTCACCTGTTTTGAGTCATTTCATGTTCATATAAGAATATTCTTAATAATAATTTCCAACATTTTTATGCTGTAACAAAAGATTTAAAATTTTGAAACAAATGAATATTCTTTATAAGTTAAATAATTTGAATACTGAATTGAAAACTTGCATCTTTTGTATGTTATCTTCTTTTCTATGAATGACTTGAGATAATAACAAAATTGAGAAACAGATTTTCCAAACCACAACTTATACACAAAACTTTTGATGAACATGAATGGAGTGACTGTTTTATTATTTGTTTGCCGTTTCCTCAATTTATATTCAATGCTTTAGTTTCTAAATTTAGTTTGTTTTTATAACTTTTAACCTTATTTAATATTATTTATATTTTTATCACAAACTACTTCTTCATTAGACTTCTTCACTGCTTCCTTTTTTCCTTCAACCCTTAGTAATGTTATGTCTGTTAGTATTTCTTTGGCTTAAATTAAGCCAATATTTTATGATTTAGTTTCTCTTCTCTTCTAAAACAACAATTTTTCTAGAATAAGACAAATATCACAGCTTTGAAAAAATAAATCTATTATAAATCACTTGTTCTGATCGTATTTGTTCTGATTTTATTATTCTTAAAAGATTTTATAGATCATAAAATTATTTGATTTGAGAACATGTTATGGATAAATAAATTTGTATGAGTAAAGAAATCATAATTGAATTAAAACAAGCCTTAAAGGATTTTGAAAAAGAAATTTTTCAAACTCAGTGAACAGGAATAAATGTGATTTTAAATTTTTTCAATTGTCACACAAACTCACATTCATTGCATAATCGTTTAGCTTCTGAATCAATGAATTCATTATAAGATAAAAATATATTCGCATTGATATGACATTTCTCAGACTCACGCATGAGATAATAAAAGCTTTACCTGAAATTTGACTATAATCTAATTAGTAAATATTTATTTTCATGCAGATTATAAATGATTTATCAATTACTTTCTGAAGCATTTACTGTAAAAGCAATAACAAGAGAAATTTTGGGCAAAATTATCATATCTATTCGCGATCAAATCAAAAATAAAACTATATCTTCTCTAATTTCTTATCTAACATTCAAATATGATTTTGTCGTTATAATTGTTTAATCATTATTTATGAGACAATATTTTTAAATTATTTTGTTTAATACGATAGGTATATATACATATGTCATCCGTCGGCAGCGAAGACATGGTGTACAATACCTCGTGTAATGCGGACCACAATAACATTGTTCATAATGGCATTCTCTGCACAATTGAGCCGTTTCTTTGACTCGTATTATGAAGCGATTCAATTCAATTGGAATGAATCTCAACACTGGGGTTGTCATCGAGTTATTGCTTATTGGGTCGAAAATATTATAAAGACCAATATCTATTATCCTCTTTACTATGGATTTCGTATATTATTCGTCAATATCGGTCCGTGTCTGGCATTAGTGGTTCTCAATTTTCTACTATTCCGAGCATTAAGGGTTAGTCAACTCATAATTTAAATTAATTGCACAAATTTCACGGAAACGATTGCCTGACTTTTAAATAGAAATTAATTTTCATATTGATTCGCGTGATATAATTCTCGTATAAATCTAATGTTTTATGATTTTAATTGATAGGAAGCACAGAAAAAGCGTGAAATGCTATTCAAAGATAACAAGAAATCCGAGTCTAAAAAGTTAAGAGACGCGAACTCAACAACTTATATGCTTATAGTTGTGGTTACAGTCTTTCTAATGGTTGAAATACCGATGGCTATCGCGACTTTGATTCATGTATTGGCCAGTACTTCAATCATACCATTCGCTAACGAAGGATATAAATATCTTAAAATAACAATTTTGATCTCTAATTTCATAATAATGCTTAGTTTTCCATTGAATTTTGCGATCTATTGTGGAATGTCTCGACAGTTTAGAGTCACTTTCAATGAATTATTCATCAAAAAAGTTAATAATAATGGACAGAGAAATGGACAAAATGATTACCAACAAGTCAACGCTTCCACAAGTCTATGAATTTTTTTTCATTTAATTTACATCAATTTTACGTTATATCAGTTCTATATATAATAGAAAATTGTTCATTAATTCTATTAATAAAAAGTTTGTGAATTCCATATCATTTTGTGTAAATTTGATGTTTTATTAGGTGAAAATTATTACTTAATCGCTGTATTGAAACAAATAAATGTTATTCATTCTCTTAATTAGTAATTATATAATAACATTTTTCAGTTCATTAAAGTTATTATAAGTAAACTTTGTTTTGGAGTTCATCCAAACTTTTTAAACATATTTCTAGCGTTTATTTGCTATAAATTTTCTGAGTTAGTGCTGATCTTAGTGTTATTGATTGTTAGTTTAATAGCATATTTGACACGTGAGCCACAGATTGACCGCCTTTTCTCACTAAATGGACAGAAACAGGTTCTAACTATTATAACGAATTTATATGAAAAACAAAAAGTGGAGAATGGCTTGTTTTCTATTAGTAATTGAAGAGTTATATAACGACAAAATATTAGTTTGAAAAAGAAAATCTTTCATCGAATCCACTTATTCTCAGAGGAATAATGGTTTCACATCATATTTTAGCTTAAACTTTAAAATAGTGTTAGTTTGAGTTTTAGTCTTGGATATTAAACAAAAGATTTCAGTTTGAATTAAACTTTTGAAATTGACTTTTCAGTTATGAGTTAGAATAATAGTTGGATTCATTATGAGTTTGTTAATGTAATTGTTAATTAAAATGTCAAATGTTTGACTATAAAATGAATGAAAGGGAAAATAATTAAAAATCAGACAGAATAGTGAGTTGAGAGAAAATAACGTTACTTCATAAGTCAGATTCAAAATGAAATTTATACTATTTTATTTAATTTCACTAATAATTAGTGAAGGCTCAAAAATTTTCTTTGAATTGAATCGACTACATATCGATAATTAATGAGATTCGAGAAGAAATATAAGATTAAATGAAAAACTAAGTTTTGTTATAACTCAATACTTTGTGATAAACCTTTTATTAATTAGTTATTTTGAATTAAATAAGAACTGATATTAAATTTAAAAATGCCTTTAAGTAAATGAGTTCATCAAAATAATTATTTATGTTAGATTGAGTTAACTCTAGTGGAAAATCAAAATTTATTTTATTAAACAGAAGTAAAAAAAGTTTAAAAACCTTTTTTCTTAGAATTTCAAGATAGAAATGGAAGCAATAAAATGAGTTCTTTCTTGAAATATATGAGAGGTCTTTCAGTGTTGATAAAGAATATCTACTATTATGAACAAATTGGGATTATTAATGATATAATGCTTTCATTTCTCTTTTACTCAATCATTAAAGAAGTTGGGAATTAGTTTGGCTTCAATTTCGAAGTTCAGTAAATTCATATTTTGCTTCACTAAAGACTCAATTTCCTTTTCATTTCATTAAGAACTTTGAGAAATAATGTACAACGAAAATAACTTCTCAATCAAAAATAAAAGGAACGATTAGATCAATTGTGTTGTTTTTAGTTTCATTTGACTTATTTGTTTCAAATAATATTATCAAATATTAAGGTGAATATTATTTATAAATATTGTTCATAAGTTACTGAACTTATTATCAAAACTAGTGTTGGGGTTAAGATATGATTAGTTTTAAATTAATGTTTTTAAGTTTAAGAATGGAATGATTTTTCAGATTAAAGTTTTGACAACAATTTGCATAATAGACAAATAGACTGAGAGAAAAACGAATATAATATCGTTTTTCTATGAACACGAAATTGAGAGGAACCAAAACTCTGTTGAAAAAGTATCTGAATATAATTAATGAGAATCTATAGTACTCTCCTGCCAAATAAAAGAAATTTCTTTTGTGGAGACCAATAAATTTTCATTAAAGAAAATTGACTGAGAATACAGATTGTATTATGAGTGCTAACGAAAGTGTCACACATTATATGTCATGCGATAAAGCTATTCCTCAAAAGTTTAAGGATATACGTGAAAGGAATCACACAATTTCGGGTCATATAAAGCCGGAAGCAATGGTCCCCATAATTAGATCACCGATTCTTTCTCACTATTATATAAGAAACATTTTTGTAGCGATGAAAAAATTATGAAATCAATAGTTTCCGAATTACTAACAATATATTATCCAAAGCATTACAAAGTAGTGATGCCTAAATCGCTTTTGGGTAAAGATTTTGTCTATTGCACATGGTGATTACTTACAAACCCCATAAGACAGACCTAATCCTTCCTAATTTAAACGTTATATATTAATAGTGTATTGTTATAACTTCACTATAGTATTACATGACACACAAGTCCGGTGTCCGACAGGAAAATCTAATCCTATTCATCCCTAAGGCTGTAAAGTCTAAGCTAGAAGTCGAAGCTTTTAGATCCCTGTTTTTCTTGCACTACGAATAAACCGATAACTTTTTAATAGTCATATATTTATACATGATTTGAAAGATTCAAACAATCAATTGAAACTTTTGCATAACTTTTATTCAAAAT
>JAQFXV010001703.1:0-12531 GCA_034694065.1 Camisia spinifer | reverse complement strand
TCAATGTTTTATTGTGGTCACCATTACTTACCATCACCATTATATGAATGCTGCTATACTAGTAGTGTATAATCTCACTTATCAATAGTTTAATTGAGCGCTCGTTAATATAACCTAACCTTAACTAAACTAAGTTTTTAGTCAGATTATCAACAAAATAGCAGATTCATAGCAAATAAATTCCAAATTTTATATTCAAATTCTTACTCCTGCGATAATATAAGCGACTTTAGGTCCGGATCCATCACAACTCACAAAAATTATCAGAAAAGAAGCGATTAACCAAAGGATGACAGCAATTGACTCATTTACAAGTAGCTAAAAATTAAATTAAAATTTTCTTGAGATTCAATTAAAATAGAGTTTATTTAATTCAAAATACCGTTAACGGCATATTTATATATCTGGAAACTTGTTCGTGAAATCGAGTGCAAAAAAGTATGAGAACAACAATGGAAAATACTAGAGAAGCTGAAGCGATGAAAACGAAAAAACTGACACTTCTTTTCCAGGGACAGTTTGGAATTTCCACTAAAATTAAACTCAAGAGTGCAATCGCCTGTTTAAAACATTCAAACAAATAATCAAATTCATTATCTTATATGAATAATAATTTTTCCTTTAATTAAAAATAAATTGAATTCCTTACAAATTGTGATATTCTGGCCAAACCATATTTAGTGGTTATGAATTCTGTATCAAAAAATGATCCATCGTTTTGATAACTATTGTCTTCCATTTCAAGTTATTTTCTTTGATAAGTTCTGTGGAAAAATCATTTTAATGATTATTTATAATTTTTTCCATAAGAATAATTAGTATTCGCATAATATTTGTGTTTTGTGTAAAGTGATGAAAGTATTAAATTCCATGTGAAAAAAGATTATTGACAGAAGCGATAAGAGTTTTAAAGCACACATAACTTTTGCATAATATTGTATAAACATTTATTTCCAAGTTTGACAATAACCTTAATTGGAAACTGAATATTTGATGAACTGCAATATGGGTTTGAAAACTGAAACAGTCATTAATCTGAGAAATCTAAAGAGATCTTACTATAAATAAAGTTAACAAATTCTGAAACAATTAGTATTAACTAATAATTAAAAAATATAATTATTCCTTCTAATGCTTACCTAAAGAAATTATTCTAACATAAGACACCGCCCTAGAAGTCTTGCACACCAACTACAGAATATAACAGTTGGAACATTTTTGTCCTACGCGTTAGGGGAAGAAGAAAAGAGTAAAAATATCTGCCTTGGCCTCAATTATATAGAAACTTAGTTTATTTGAACACAAATGTGGTGCAATATTTTGAGTAACTTTAGAAAGCAAACAATACCACGCAAAATAAGTTTACTTTCAAAAAGTTTTTGAAAATTTTCGACTATTTTATTTAGATATTTTTTCTAAATTGTAAAGATTATCTTCAATTTTAAGTGTGTTTATACAAGAATTGTCTTAATTTTCTGATTTTATCTCAATTCTGATTTTTAATGGACATAATTTAATGAATTCAATTAAAACTGTTTGTTTTTAAGCTTAGAGCCAGACAAGAAATATTTGAAAATGAATTATATAATGCAATCAAACTTAAAATTTGGCAATAGTTAGTAAATTTGAGAAGAGAGTCAATCTATTAAGTTGGGTGTATTTTGAACAGTTGAATGCAGGGGTGCTCTGTTGGAGACTGTAAACAAAGTTAATAAGTCACCAACGTTTCACTGATAAAAACAATATTTTGGTTACTCAATTCAAATTGATTACACAACTTAAAGAAAATTTATAATTCCTCAATTTGATAATATGTCACAATAAGATTGGAATATAAAAAAGCTATGAAAGTAATGCAAACCCTTTAGAACTGAGCAATATTTAAAGTTAGATTAAGCTCATTCTCAAAAGTTAGTTATCCGATAATATCTGGATTTTACTATTTCACAGTGATATTTATCAATGACCTCAATGGTAATGATTAGCAGTTAGGCATTAAATTGATGCCATAAAATGTTATAGAATGTTATACTGAGTTGTAAAGTATACAATTTGGTTTTGTATAAAGTAAAGTATGTTATCATCTCTCTCTTGATGAGACATCATGTAAACTAGTAGTAGATTTAGTGCTATTCTGTGAAAATTCTGGTTCATGGGGAATATCAAGAGAAAGTAATGAAGCGACTGATACCAGGACTGTCTTAAGATTTAATGAAGTGAAGCTGAGGCATGTGTCCGCCGTAAACCAAATTAATGCGCGTTGAATATGATATTACTGCCAACTCTTACAAGTCGCACACGTGGCACAAACATCATTTGGCTCTCTTGGCTGTCGGCATAATAGCGTATAAATAGAATTTAGTGATCTCTCTCTGCCTCGCAGGAAGTTGTCTGCATTCCATATTCACGCAACTGTTGCTCATCTCTCTATAGTCTAATACAAAAGAAGTGATGATACGACAGTCTCTCCCCTGCGATCCTATTCTTACCATGCATTGAACTTCCCGTTAGTTTTCACTTTTCTATTATGTAAAACGATATACCGTTTGAGAATAATTATAATATGGCTCAAAAACAAAACCATTATGAATTTCATCTTGATTTCGAAGCAGACTTACGTTTCAACCTTTATTCATCTTCTTAGATATACAAAGAGTTCTCTCAAAGCTTAAGTGTTCTCTCGAGTAACCCATTCATTGACTCATTTGTTTGTCTTATTATTACTTTTCCCAAATTCCTAGAGTAGAGTCGATTCTTGATATATTTTTAGGAATTCTTGCTCTGTGAATAAATGTCTTACTAAGCATTTGTTGCGCAAAGTAATAAAAACTAATGTATGATAAACAGTGAGCATAACATTTATGTAATGATTTCTCTGTTGGTAACTCTAGTTCAAGGCTAAAAACTTCAGAAGATTTATTTAGGAATCAGTTTTGCGAAGTAAAAGTGATACTTATTCTCTGTACTGAACCCTTTTGTCTGTTCGAGGATGTGATCTCTTGACAATCAATTGAAGTGAAAGAATGACTCTTGTCTTGAAAGAAAGGAGGAGTTGATGCCCCGCTCGTGCCGTTCGCGTGTCTCTTCCATTACCACAAGAAAAGCACACATGTGTGAAAAGAGCCCTTTAGATCTCTTTATAGCCTTTGAGAACTTTTAACTCGTGCCCAACCGATGGACTTAACCAAAGAAAGTCTATTTAAGTCGACTCTCACTTACACTGATTTGAAATATTTGGTGGCGTAAGAAAATATAGGAAGTGCCACAAATGAGATGATTAACGCACAGTTTTGCTTTCACTTTTGTCCATCCAAAGATTCCATCGTCTCCCTCACATCCGGCCTCTATTAGTGACCCATCGAGCACTTTCAGGTCAATCTTCTTTGACCGTAACTTTGGGGACAATACTTTCTCCACTCTCTACAGTAGTCATCATCAGAAACAGGTGGACATGATCTTTAAATGCGGATGAAGACCATATCACTGTCATTCCAAACGCGTGTCGGGAGGAAATAGTGGTTATATATATCACAACCAAATGGAGATTTGAGTCTTTTTTTTCATTTAATGAGCACATGAAGCATCCGGTGTAAGATTGTGTTTAGCTGTGCTCAAGAGGATGAGCTTTCGGATGTTCAAAAGCAAAACTGATGAACTTTTTTGGTGTCCCGCTTCGAGTTCAACATTCGATTTATATGATATTGGCTGACATGTGTCTGAATTAAATTTCTCTTTCTCTCTCACACACAAAATATGTTTTCAAAGCTTAAATCTTAGTTTTTCATTCATAAAAAAAATTAAATAATGACAAGCTTTTAATGAAAATGTTCTTTATTGAAAATATTTTCAAAAATAATTAAAACACAGGGAATAAATTATTGCCACTAAAAAGATAGAAATCATTGCATAGATTTAAGTGAACTGAAAATTATAATATTTTACTAATCATCTAAAGGCTAACATCAATTACAATATAATAATTATTTCGAATTTAGGCTTAAAAACGTGATTTATCAATATATATAAATAATAAACGACTAGAAAAATTGATAAGAAAACTTGACTACAAAAAACTATATAACGGTATAAATCGCACTTTTATAGTAATATAATAATGAGTGTAATAATGATACCGGTATGTAAAATGACATGAACTAGTATTTCACACTCAAACCAATACATAATTTTGCATATAATGCAATTCGATATTCAAATAATATCTATTAATGAAGGTATAAAAATGTTTAAGTATATAATTACAAAATCTAATATTATCACTAAAACACTGCAAAAATTTGGAACTAGAAAAATGAATTCGTTTTGTCTATAAAACTAATATTATCTTTTGGTGCTTTCAATCTTTAAAATAATATGATATTATGGAAGGTCTGATGGGAAAATATTCTGATGATAGGAGAGTTGATTAAATGTTTTAGATAGTAGATGATCGCGAAGACTCATCAAACAATGACATGACTGATCTTTGTTGTCCGTGTCCGGTATGTCGATGAAGTCGCATACATGACGATTCTTCGTGTTTGTATAGATAACTTTTAAGAGCGAATGCTTTACTACAGCGCTGACACACGTATGGCTTAGTGGTTGAGTGCGTCTGCACATGAGCTCTCAAATTGCTATAAAATGCAAAGACACGAAATGGCAATAATTACTAACTCAAACTTTTTCGAAATAACTTAAGACAGAAAAAAGGATAAAAACAATCAAATGTTAAGTAAACAGAAGCGGACGTTTACCTCTTGTCGGCGAAGGCCTTCGCACATATCGGACACTTAAATGGTTTCTCTCCTATAACACCAAAAGTTAAGTTAATATTGAATATTATAGGCTTTTCTAATAGTTAATACTGACCGGTATGTGTTCTTATGTGACCCTATATTTTGAGAATAATGAACAACAAAATGAGTTTACAGTTTATTACAAAAACAATTGATAGAGTTGTGTCTGACCTGTAGAAGCCAAGGCCTGCTGAAGCACTTTCCACAATAAGGGCATTGACAGCCCTGACTGTGAGTCCGAACGTGCATAGAATAGGCAGGCATTGAGACATACACTTTGTCACAATGCGGACACTTTCGAGCTTTCTTATCAGTCACACTTCGGTGAGTTTGTCGATGTCGGGCCAGATTACTAGATGTACTGTATCTTTTGCCACAATCAGGACATATGTGAATGTCAGTCGATAATGAAAGCTGTTCTGATTGACTTTGCTGTGAATTATGTTAAAAATATTATTAATTTTGATCGATTGAAGCAATAAGTTCTCTATTGAATAAGGACTGAACTCACTTTGTAAACAGAAGTTATGACATGAGAGACATGATTATATGCATTTGTATTCTCTGACTTCAAATCTATTTCATCACGAGTTCTCAAATGGTGAAGGGATAAGTCCTGTGCCTGATCTTCTTCTATTTCATCGTCAAATTCATCAGTTTCATCGTTAATCGATGAATATTCTGAATGAATTGAACTTCTATATGGCTTCAATTCTTCGATACAATTCGAATTGCAATCGATCACTACAAATAACCAACAATTAAATCACCCGTTTCTTACTTTTTCACTTATTTTTCTTAATAATTTATACCATTTATTATTGAATTTTCTCTGAAAGAAAGAGAGTCCGTGTGAGCCAACACTGATATTCGATTGTATAGTCGCGCAGGAGATCCAGGACTTGACGGCTTTAAAGTTGAAGAAGATTCAGCTTTTGAAGCTATTGGTTCATAAAAACTTTTACCAGAAGAATCTTCAGCCGTACAAACACTCCGCTCTGGACTGCTCTCTAAATATATAAGTTTTATGCAATTTTTCTATTCTCTAAACTTGAATTCAGTATAATATTAGCTGAAAAGGAAATTAGTTAATCAGTGGTGAAAGTTCGAGAACTGATTGAAGAATCAGTTTGAATGTTATAAATTTGTTGAATATTGTTAATCAAGTTTGAAAGCACAGGTGGCCGCGTCTGTTCATATATGTTGTTTCTTTCTCTATACAATTCAATGTTTATTTCTTTGCTAAAGTTAAACTTCTATTTAAGTACCAATACGTACATCTGTTTCAGTGGCACTGAAACGAAAGTCGATTCTATCTATTTTGCATACTCTTAATGTAAATTATAATTGCATTGACATTTGAAAACCTAATTTCGCTGGTGAGTAAATTCAAGTCAAGTCAAATTTACACTCTTATTAGTCAGTTATATTGCTTGGAATCAGTATAAAAATTAAAAGAATATAAATAAACAAAGCTTTGAAACATCATATAATTAAACGAGTTGTATATGTTTTTCAAAGTTGTTTAATCGCATAAATAATAAGAAAATTTGGTCTCTTCTGCTTCAATAGGATAATAGATACCAATAAGGCCTTAAAACACATTTTATGAGCCGTTTTAATTGCTTTTTGTGTCTATGAGTCAAAGTTTAATTACTTTGAATAAGAATCATATAATTATGTATTTTTGTTTGGCTCGTGTCCCTACGCGTGCAAATGACTACTCTTATGAGCCTTAAAGCCTGAACTAAGTTAAACCCATAAGACTTTCACTCAAACGATGCTTTTAGGAATTCAAACTCTAGCGTATTTGATGCTATTTCTTGGACATGACCAACGCTGGCCACCCATATTGCTTATAATAAGAAACACCAAAAGGGTTGATGCGGTCGCGGTCTCTCATTTTAACTTAAAAAGTTAAGTTAAGTTCTTGGAAAAAGTTTCAACTGACTTGTTTGCAATGTTAAAAAGAGGTTTTACAGGCGATTAAATTTAATCAGTATTGCGTTAAATGCGCAGCAAATCTATTATGCCTTCAATTAGATTCTAGTTAAAAAACATTTGTTTAGTCATCGAAATCAGCATCAATTTCTTGAAGACAGAATAAAATATATAAATATGAAAATAAATGGACAGAAATTCTCACCTCTGGAATGATGATTGATTTGGTAGTTGTGGTGGTCCGACAGTGAAGTATTTGAATCATATCTTTTATTAGTAATTAGAAAGGCTCGTGGCATCTTTGAAGCATTAACACATTGCTGTTACAAGATATAGCACTGCAGACGATGAACGAACCACGAAATAGTGAAGTGAATGCTTGAACAACAAGCGCAGTGAGCACTATGCAAGTGATGATGATGAGGATGATGAACACAGGAGACTGGGAGGTGTGCACAGGGTCTGTCTCAATGACCAAATGAGAGTGAAAGGGATTCAGAATATGGTAGAAATAGATGTAGACCTCATCTACTGTACTCTCACAAGTATGCAAATTCTGGATATACTTCTACAAAATAGTCAGCTCTCAGTATAAGTCAAAATTAGGGGCTTTACAGAGGGGTAAAGGGGAGGGATCCTAAAGAAACTGAGGGAGAGATGAAGATTATACTAAGACAAGAAACTTTTTGCAGTAGCTCTAGTTATATAACATATTATAAGCGTATGTTTGGTAGTATTTTAGTAGCACTAAAAGTTGCGTTTCTCTAACAAATAGCATTGTGAGTCACAGTAAGTATAAGTAAGACTCAAGTGGTCGCATACATACTATGTCAAAATCACACTTTTTTAGTTCGAGATATCATATTAGACATATAAACATTAATACAGATTATGTCATTTCCTTTTCTTAGGAATGACATTAAAAGTCAATGCTAAGTTCTGGATGCGTGAGAATCAAACAAACTCCAAATGAACACAAATTTATGTATAAACACCTATTGGATAACAATCAGCCCATTGTTTCTTTTTGGACCAAATGTTACCCGAATTGATGCACATAAATATTTGGCTTAAGAATAAACACTATTTCATGTTATTCTTAATGATACAAAGTTTGGCAAAGAGTAAAGGATTGAGATTAAATTTGAATCCTTTCATAATTATGAGCCAACCTATGTTTGGTATCGAGGAGTAAATACTTTTATGAGAGGGTTGAGAATTGAGGCCAAACTAGAGGATAGATAGCACTCATTAATTCCATTTTGAAGAATTCGTTAGAGATTTGAGTTGCATCTTATTTGAATGTAGTATCAGATCCCACAAGTGTCTCTCCTGTCTTTCGTGTCTTTCTAAAAATTGCAAAATATTTGACATGTTGGCAATGGAACACTGCGTTGGGCTTAATGCCAATTCTAGTGTTTTTGAGTCACCTCACAATCAGTTTAATGAAAACATACCAAAAATAATTCCAATATAAAGCTTAACTCAAATATTGGCAGCTTTTCGAATATTGTTTCGCAAGTTATTTATTCTTTTACACAGTTTGTTAGAAGAATAGACTTTCTTTAATGCATTCTTACTGTGAAGTTCAAAACATGTGGGTTTACGTGTATTGCATTTTCCGATTGCATGCGTTTCAACTTCAAAGACATTTGGAAAGAATACCCAAAGTTTGGGTAATAGGTTAAAAATAGTGCCATAACTGAAAGTTTGGTTAAATCTATAGAGATAGAAGTCATGTAAGTTATTAAGTACCCACTATTGGCTATAACTGTTATACAGGCCGGACGTATTTCTTGAAAACTTTCACTCACTCTTATTTGGATGGGTGAGCATTACATGCATCAAAACTAACTTCAGGTCTGACTTCTTTATCACAAGTATTTACTATCTATAAACAGGACATGAGGAGCAGGGATGCCTTCTTAAGCATATAAACCGAATACTGCATGACTGATATATATTTTAACTTTACTAGAATTCGCACTCAAAGTGAATATGAAAATATGAAAATACTCTCTACCAGTACTGCATTTCATCTAAAAATAGAAAACTTTTCATAAAATTTAATTACAGGCACTATAAACTTGAGTGTAAAATATGTGAAAAATATTTGTAAATCAAAAATATCTATTAACTATTTAAAAGGAATTCAATCTCTTAATTAAAATATTTGAGTTGAGATAGAAAAGGGAGAGTTCATGAACTAATTAAAAGGAAATCGTAAAAGCAAATTGTTTATAAGAGAGAAACAAGTTGAATAACAGATTGTTTAATTTTTGTGGTGTTACTGTGTTAGGCAAAAGCTAAACAGTTGATCTAACTTTAGTAAGAAGCCAGTAATGTCTCTCAACACCCTTGTGCTAGTGATCATAGCAAACGACAGGGAGTGGAATATAATGCAAACAGAATCGCCTTCACTCTAATTCCTTTTTCTCTCTATACTCTTCTTTAGGATTTTACTTCCAAAAAAGAAACCCTTAATAACTAACTATCCTTTAGACTGATGTAAGAGAAACAGGTGTCGAAGAAAGAAATCAACGCAATCACTTTGACAAAGATGTAAAGATGCAGGACATACAACATATACACATACAATATTTTCTCCAGTACTGTATAAGACACACGAGTGTGTTGTAGCCCAAAGAGGGTCTCAAACACACGACCGACTCGTGTGGACCGGAAGAAATTCGAGAAGAAGTCAAAGTTGAGTCGTGAGACTAAAACCGCAATAAAATTGACAAACAATCTCAAAAGGGTAGTGTCGTTGAGTTATAAACTTTCGAAGTAGTGTTTTGTGATGCATCATGTGCTTTAAGGGTTGATCTTTTTTGCGCTCTATCAATATTTATCAGTTCATTTTTCAAAATTTATGTCACATTCAAATCTATTTCAAATTTTAATTCAATAAATCGATAGAATTCTGATTATTTTAGACTCTCTTCGACTTCATAATCGTATTTTATGCCCACTTTCTTCTAATGCGTTCAACATTTGGAGGCAATAAGTTTACAATTAATTTACTAAAATATTAATCAATTTTTGAGCTTAAAAAATTGAATGAATTTACATTTGAAATCATGAATTTTAACCAAAATTTTCAACCATTTGAACAATAATTTAGCATAATTTAAATGTTAGTGTTTTATGTGAACAAAATCAGTAAATATCAAGTTATAATTCAAATGATTACAATATTTTAGAATTTATTACAGATGATTATGATTTTGCTGACTTAGAAGAACTCAATTTTACGATAAATTTAATATTTTTACTTAAATTTTTTGATTAAATCAAAAATTGAATGGTTGATATTGGCCTGAAATCAAATCAGACACAAACCTTTTTATCAAGTTATGAATGCTATGAAAATTATTATTACAAAAAGTGATTTCTATTTAAATGCATTGAATCCTTGCTTAAAAACCTTGAGATATTTAATACTTAATGAATCCTTATATTAATCCGGATATTAATATAATATGGATGAAGGACATGATCTATAATAAAATGTAATCTTGAAGTTAATTTGTTTGATTTCTCTTCTAACTCGAAGACTTTTCATACAGTCACACAAAAATTAACCATTGCTTGAATTTGTTGAAATTGCACAAAATATTAACATTTTGATATACAAATCATAAGTCGCTGTTTTGCTAGAGAGACAACTTTGCTATAGTTTTTATATTCGAGAATAACTTAAAATATAAGAACATATGTGAAATCTGTACTATTTTAAGAAAAGACGATTCAGTTAAATCTGTATTATTATAAGCAATGCTATACTTTCGGTGAATTATATCTACTAATTATATACTAAATCTTAATTTAAGGATTATATTGAGTTAGATTGCAATTCCCTCAATCGAGAAAAATGTCAATTTAAATACTTTGCTTACAATTCAATGATCTATTTTTATATGAATGAAGGCCTTTGTGCAGGAGAGGAGAGCAGAACCAGAAACTGTCCCTATCTATTAGCCATTCTATCATTGATTAGCATTACTTCAAATTTTGCTTTAAATATCTTAAAAATATCTGTTCATTGAATACGTTTTATTTTGAATAATAATTTTTAATCCAAACTCAAGTGAGAGAATAAGAATTTGATTTAGTTTTGAAGCTTTAATGAGTTTTGAAAACAATACCAAATTGTTAAGTTTTGAAAAATTGCTTTACTCTATAAATTTGCATTAATGTTTGGTTTCTGAAACGTCATTTATGTATTATAATTACCGAAGACTTTTGGTGATTGAGCTTATTCTTGAAGAAAAGTTGTATAAACACTCCTTTTAAGAAAATATAGTTTGAATACTTTGAACTTTTATGAATAGGCGGTGGAGAGTATCCGAACAGTTCAGTTGCAAAAGCTCTAAAACTAAACTAATTATAGCTTTTATAGTCATTACAATGATTTCTATTAA
The DNA here is from genome assembly GCA_034694065.1 of Camisia spinifer. Classification (NCBI taxonomy): domain Eukaryota; kingdom Metazoa; phylum Arthropoda; class Arachnida; order Sarcoptiformes; family Camisiidae; genus Camisia; species Camisia spinifer. Next base: position 1,370 of record JAQFXV010001703.1, on the reverse strand, counting down.
ATTAATCGCTATTTTATATTCTTTTGTATTCGTTGTCTCACATTCTGAGGTCTGTAAAAGTCTTTATGAATTGTTTGAAATAAATTTGTTATAAATATAATTACTTATAATAAAAGGGAAAAGAAGTTGAAGTAACCCATAGAGTAAAATGGGTTATAAAAATTGGAGATGAAAATGTTGGAAACATTGTTTTGGCATTGTTTGGAAACATAACTCCTAAGACTGTCGCCAATTTCGCCGCACTTTCAGATGCAAATGGATTCAAAGGATTGAGTTATAAGGGATCAAAATTCCATAGAGTTATCGCCAAATTCATGATTCAGGTTATTATTCAACTAATAATTCATTTAAATTAGTCATTAATTGATTCTTATCTTCATTGATAGGGTGGAGACATAACTAGTGGTGATGGACGCGGATCTGTTTCAATATATGGCGATAAATTCGATGACGAAAACTTCGATATAAAACACTCAGAACCCGGACTTTTAAGTATGGCTAATGCCGGAAAAGATACCAATGGATCCCAATTCTTCATAACTGTAGTGAACACTCCATGGCTTGATGGGAAACATACTGTTTTCGGTAAAGTTGTAGAAGGAATGGATGTGATTAATCAAATTGAAAATCTGAAAACAGTAGACGACAAACCTGTAATTGATGTGGTTATTGCTGAGACCAGTGTTGAAAAGGTTTCACAAACTATTTCATTAGAAGGACAATAAAAAGCATAACTGAGTCTTCAACTCAACCATTGAGTGATTCAATAATCATGTTATATAAATACCAAAGAATAAACTCATTTTTATAAAAACATTGTTTTTTATTAAATTCTTTCAAGATTTTTGAATTAATAAAATCCACTTTTTTATAATATGTTTTTGTATCCTATAATATGATTGTTTAAAATTATTAAAAATCTTCATTTGATTTTAATGTTAATTTCAATTTAAATATTCCTAAATTTAATGATCGAATGTATTAATTGGGATGAACTTTATTTGTTTTAAATATATAGCGAACCAATTCTTTCCTTCAAATTGATATTAATTTAATTTCCTATAAATCCTAATAAACATTAGGATTATTTCGATCCTTGAAAATGATAGTTTGTATGATTTGTTCCAAACTCATCACTAATACATCGTTTTGCGTTTACAGTCAACTCATCGACACTTTTAACAGTTTTTTGTGTTAATTCTTGAACTTCACAATTTATTTTATTGATGACAAACTCCATCGCGAGTCGACCCTAAATAGAGACCAGAGTTGAATAACTTTTATGAATAATAAGATAATTGAATAAAATACAAACCTTATTAGCATTGGATGAGATATTCTTAGAAACAAAGTCTTCAAAATAGCTGCTC